>MU270489.1:0-120833 GCA_021432625.1 Leptodontidium sp. 2 PMI_412
AATAAATTCAAGAATTTACTTCTTAATTTTATTATATCAAATAATATCTCTTTTCGAGCAATCTCTAGTATATCTTTTAAAGAACTAGCTTTTTATCTTAACGAGTAAGTTATATTACTTTTTATATTATTAATAATATACTAATAAAATTATAGTCAAGTACCTCCTATATATCCGGCAATAATAAAAGAAGAGTTAAATACTCTTTATCTTTTGAAGCAAAATATTATTAAAGAAGAATTACGAGAAGTTATTACTTCTAATAGTGGTTTCTCTTTAACTTTAGACGCTTGGACAGCTATTAACCAAGACGCGTATCTTGCCATTACTATGTAAGTTTATATTCTAATATTAATTATATAATATTATAATACTAATTAATTTATTAATTTAGTCATTTTATAAACAACGACTTTAAATTGAAAAGCTATTTATTAGCTATGCGACCTCTTATTGAACGGCATTCCGGTGCTTATATGTTTCAAGTCTTATTAGAGACTTTAAAAGAATATAATATCGAATACAATATCTCTACGTAAGTTATTTTTTAAATATTTAATATAAATACTAACTTTTAATAATAGAATTACTGGAGATAACGCGAGCTCTAACGATACTCTTATTAGTACTTTAAAACAGTATTATATAAGAGAATCTATTGGATTTCAAGGCGATATAGCTTGTTTAGCTCACGTACTTAATTTAGTCGTTCAAGATATATTAAAAGCTCTTATTAAAGAAGCTTATAATGATATTAACGATAACGATATTTATTAGCAAGAGAATAATCAAGAAGAGGAATATAATAGTAAGTTTATTTAATAACTCTTTATTATATTTTATATATTAATAATTCTTTTTAGATATATCTCTTTAGAAAAAAGTAAGAAAAATAATCATCGGCATTCGATATTCACAAGAAAATAAAAGAAACTTCGATATACAAGTTAAAGCTTTAGAAATTAATAATCCTCGACTACCTCAATTAGGTAAGTTTTATTTATATTAATTATTAATTATATTAAAGTTTATTTACTAATTTTATTATTAGATCAAAAAACCCGATGGTCCTCTACGGCTAATATGCTTAAGGACTTTTTACACGTTTGGCAAGCTATTAAAATCGTTATAAGCTTATCAACTACTAAGTCTTTTAAAAAGAATAAAGAAATTCTTATTTTAAAAGACTCGGAAATAGCCTATTTAGAAAAGTGCTTGAAGATATTTAATATCTTTATAAAGCCTACTACGAAGCTTCAAGCCGAAAAATATCCAACGATTTATTAATTATTACCTGAGGTATATAAATTATATACTCGATTAGAAGGATTAAAAGAAGAAATAAACGTAAGTATTATTTTTATTAATATAATTCTTTGTTTTATTTAATACTAATTTAATTTTAGGACCCAAATTTTACCGACGCTATTAATAGAGGGCTTATTAAGCTCCGAAAATATTATCCTAAAACACGAAATATAAACGAAAATAATAAGAGCTTATATTTAGCTCTAATATTAGACCCTCGTATTAAACAAGAGGGCCTAGAAGTTATTGGCTTATCTCGAAATCAAGCCTTTGAAATATATAATAGATTAAAAGAAGTTTATAATATGTAAGTTTATTTATTTATATTACTTAAAATTAAATAAATTACTAATAAATTAAATAGCTTTAAGATCGACTTCGCGCTAGCAAATCCTCCTATCGAAGGAGCTCAAAATTTAGCTCTCGAAGATAGCGACGACGATTCTGATATTTATATTCAAGACGATGAAAATAACGATTTAGATGAATTAAATCGATATATTCAAGAACCAAGAGCTAATAAAGCGGTATATAATAAACCCTTTATATATTATATATACTAATATTATAATAGACTCGACCTCTTACTTTTTGGCTTCAAAATAAAGATAAATACCCCGTATTATCTTTAATAGCTAGAAACTATTTACAAATTCCGGCTACTTCAGCACCTAGTGAGAGGTTTTTTAGTCAAGGGGCTCTTATTATTAATAAGCTAAGAAATCGACTAGCAAAAGATACGTTTGAAAAGATTATTTGCTTAAAAAGTTGGGGAGTTATTAAAGAGAAAGAAGAAGAAGACGATATAAGGGAAGAAGTTAAAGACATAGAAAATAATAACTTATTCTTTATTGAATAGGTTTGCTAGTTAGTTTATTAGTTAGTCTATTACTAGTTTAATTACTTAATTATTTAGTTTATTATTTCTTAGTAATATTACAAATATATATATATATATATATATTTAATATTATTGTAGGTTAGTCATTAATCAAATTAATCTAGATTAATCTAGATTAATTAATCTAATTCTAATCTAATCAAGTCAATTTTTCATTAATCTAATTCTAATCTAATCAAATCAATTAATCTGATTATTAATCGATTAGCTTGATTAATTTTGCTCACGCTGATTTCCGGTGGCATGGTTATTCTGAAAGGCAAGCCTCTTGGGTAAGGGTATAAAAGTGATCCTAATCGCCTGATTAGAAAAGGCTCGCCGCCTGCGAAATTGAGCTTCTTCATCCCGGCTTCTCTCAAGAGCTTCACTCCGCGCTTAGCCTCGTCTAGGGAGAGGATGGTCGAGGTCTTCTCGGTATGGAAGCAGAAGCCGCATTTGTAGTTGCATCTGCGTGTAAAGTGGTAGTTGACCGAGACTGGAGTTTCGGCCGTGTTCAACTGCTGGAGATAATGGAAGTAGTATAAGAGGTAGGCAGCACAACTCATGATGTAAGAAGCACCCGTGATACCGGTGACAATTGGATTGCTAAAGAGAATAGAAGACAGCATAGTGAATATTTTCAATAATCGGGTCTGAAGTTGTGAGCTCGTGAAGGTGTGGAGCTAGTTGAGCAATCCAGGCGCAAGCCATCAGAAGCTTTTGCTCCTCTCCCAGCCGTACGGCACCGCACCCATCCAGGTTCTAAGCTCCTTGATTGGTGTTACCCCACAAAGCCAGAAAATTGCATTAGCCTCGTGCACACGAATTGAGGTTTTGCCATGGCTCCACATCATAGACGAATGTCGTACGCGATGCTGTACATATAGTAGGGCTCGCGCCACTCTCTCGGCTCCATGACTACTGCTGTGCTAGATCGAACGAAGACGGGACGATCGACTCATGCCATTTTCCCAGACGAAAACAAATCACGAATAGGAACATTAAAGATCTCTGATTTAGGTCAGCAACATACCACTCCATAGCCACTCGACTTCGAGAACGGACTTCCGACAAAGTGTTTGCGACTATGGTGTACCAGTCACCGAAGTCTATTACGACCAAATTGTCAGCGACTTCTCGTTTATATGACGTTTGGTCAATGGGATGCGTGGCTCTGGAGTTCATGATCTGGCTCCTTTATGGCTACGAGGAGCTGAAAGAATTCAATGCACGCATCAAGGGAAAGCTTGGCAAGCCCAGTGCATTTTTCGAGGTCGTGCAAGGTGAAACCACTAGTTGACTCGTGGCGCATATTCACCCTGCAGTCTAAGCTTGCGTCGACGGTATGTCTACAGACCCGGAGTGCAACTGAGGGCATTGGGGCCCTCCTCGACATTGTCAAGACGAAGCTTCTCGTCGTTGAACTCCCAAAGGATACAAAACCATCTATACCCAACCAATTAGTGAGGTCGTTTCGGTCGCAAGTGCTGATGCCAATTCTAATGCAATACAGCGAACTGGAACGGTACGTTCCAGTGCCTCCGAGTTTGCTAAGGCACTGGACAGCATTTTTGAAGGTAAGAATGCAACCAATGATAACTACTGGTTCACAGGTCGAAATCGAGATAATCTTCGCCTTCCCAGAGGTATCGGGGACCTTGCTACTGAAGACAAAATTTCGCACACAGACGAGTGTCTGAACCCCCCTTCTCCAACACAGGTATCATGCTCGATTACGGGACTCCCAGCACTTGCCCAAGATGTGAGTACACGGTCCTGAAATCTGATGCTTTGACATCTGTCACTGATTACAACTGACCCCAATCGTCCACAGTATGTAAGATCTCCGGGTCGTTCTCATCCGTTTTCAACAGGATCACTAATTTCGATACGATTCTCACTTCTTAGTCTGTGAGTCTACCACAGGAATGCCAACTACTGCTAAATTAAGCCTAATCATCGACTTCAATCATTTATAGCGTGTAATGTCAGTAAAAGATTACATTACGGTGAACCTAGGCCGACAGATCATGATTACTAACCTCTCGTAGGAAGTAAGGCTCCCATTTGCCCACCGGAATTTCTCTGGCTGTCGACTGAGGGTATTAACAATTTCAATAGGTATCTGATGAATGGTCTTACCCGGTTGGCAATGAGTTTGCCAGTCGTTTACTCGAGGATATTGGAGCTACGGTCATACCGTCTGATGATGCCGGTTCTACACGTCTCTACGGCAAGTGCGACAGCATGAACTTCCGGGCTCCAATGTTTCGCATCGAGGAGACATGGTCGGAATTCGAGAGCAACCTCGGTACCTGTGACTTCTGTAAAATGAGGTGGGACGTCTCGAAACATCTGTTCCGTCTCATTCGCGAGAGTCGACTCAATGTCGAGAATGAATGATAGCTACTCGCCTGTTCTTGCTAACCCGACAAAGGCCGATGGCCTCAAGCTCTTCCGGTGAAGACCCATCACACACAACCAGCCACGGTCCGATCAACGCCGATGGGAATTCTCACCCAAGATATAAATGAAAGCAGAACATTATTTCTTGATATTCCCAAACTGCTTTTTTTCATTATCCAATATTCTATTTGTTAGAACAAAAATTTTGGCAGATATCGTCTTTTTGATCAAAGTCGCCAGACCTCGATTTTCCCAGAACTCCCACAATTCCATTCTTATCTCACCACAATCAGCGAATTTGGGCAACAATGCAGTATTCAAAAGAACTTGTCAACAAGGTTCACCGACTGGCGGACACACGAGCAAACTACGACCTCAAAACTGTCCACAGCATCGTCAACCAATGCATGTCTTTGCATGTGTCCTTCACGCCAGGCTCTGAGAATGAGTTTCCAGCCGTCATTCCTATGATTGGGGCTATGGGCAGTTTTGATCGCCCAAGCGCCGACATCGATGAACCTCTCGACTGTTACATCCACGGTTATGTCTCAGCTCGAATGGCCAATCTCGCCAGAGAGAAAATTGCCCAAGGGCTACCAGGCCTCCCTGTCTGCGTGTCAGCTACGAAGGTGGACGGTATCGTCCTCGCTCTCAGCTCCTTTGCGCACTCCTGCAACTACCGCTCGGCTTCCATATTCGGATACGCGAGTCTGGTCACAGACAACGATGAGAAACTGTGGGCGTTGAAGCTCATCACCAATGGCCTCGTGGCGGGACGATGGGAAGGAGTGCGCCAGCCTCCATCCTCAAACGAACTGTTGCAGACACAAGTTCTGCGTATTCACGTGAAGAGTGGCAGCGCAAAGATTCGAATGGGACCGGTTGCGGAGGTCAAAGAAGACTTGCAAAACCTTGAGATGAGAAAAGCTGTATGGTCGGGGTATATTCCTTTAGTCGAGCAACTGCTGGAACCCATTCCATCAAGGCACAATCTAGTGGAGCAAGTTCCTGATCATGTCACGGAGTACAGAGAGGCTTTTAATGGGGATGCAGAGGCATACAACAATGAGATTGTAAAGCAGGTGCTGGAGGATCCGGCTGCGTTTCAAAATGTTTAGATATTTATCACCTTCAGACATAGAGAAAGACTTCAAAAAAAGAACCAACCCCCCTCCCCCCCTCCCCCCAAAAAACCTTCTATAGTTGAAATCCAGTAACTTATCTCCTCATTATCCTCCCACCATCGCACGCAGGCAAGGTACACCACTATTCAACGAGGCACAAGTAAGCAAGCGAGTCAGGTAGACCTATCGCAGCCACTATCTCCCCAATCCCCCACTTATGTAAAGGAGCCCTACCCAATTCTCGGAATGATGCCCCGAAACGAACCCCGAAGATGTCCGACCGACGAACCACTTATTTCGTAATTAGTACTTACTCGTAAACATCTCTGCTTTCTTCATATTTTCGGACGACCTCGGCCGCCAATCCTCCTCCTCGTCAATGACAGACAGACAAGATTCGGTTTAACTTATCAGTAGCAACCGGATGATGTTGCACCACCTCCGACAAGCAAGCACTTGTTCCCCTTATTCCCTTTGATTCATTCGATCGATCGCAATAACTAATCCGAAAACGAACAAACAATGCAGCAAGGGAATCTCGAGCCCTCAAGACCCCGGCCAGCTCGCAAATCACCGGGCATGTCACGGCCGAGGAAATCAAAAGCATGTCAGCGGTGCCGAGCAAGGAAGCAAAGGTGTGAAGGCCCACCAGCTTGCAAGAACTGTGCTTCGGCCAACGAAGGTTGGTCTGTTATTCCGGTTATTCCAGATGTAGCCTCGAGCGAGCTCTATCTTTGTCTCTCTCGCATTACTTTGTTTGCCATGGTGTGATGCAGCCAGGTATCACTCAGTGAATTAGACTCGCACTAACTCCTCGCAGAATGTATTCCCTCTGAACGCGAGCCCATGGCACTTTACCCGATTCAGTACATCGAATCGCTCGAAGCACGAATCTCTGATATTCAGCATGAAGCGACACTGGTGGCCCCCGGAATGTCACTTGATCAGCCGGAGGATGGTCCTTCTCGACGCCTTGCTGACCCCCAGATCACCAACGACTTTCCCAACCTCCCAAGCACTTCTGATCAGCTGGACATGACATTCATGTCTCCTCTAGACACCTCAAACAATATGATATATAGTCTGGACATGCTGCAATCAGAAGGTAACCTCTTTTCTGTCAGTGATGTGGCTAACTATGACACCGCTACGAATTCCGCCATGCCAGTACACGTTTTAGGGCAGGGGTCTGCTCCAACAATCGCAGAGGTCTCCATCCACGAAGGTGCTCTGTTTTTTCAGGCGTATTTCGAAACCATCCACCCGCGCTACCCATTTCTAGACGTAGAAGAATGTAGCAAAGGCTACCAAGACTGGAAGACAGGCGAAATATTCACATCAGGCAGTGATGCTTGGAGATCATACCTCGTCAAAATGGCATGTGGCGCAGCTTCATCCTCTTTCCAATAGAGAGCTCTATCTGACATCAAAACAGATCTTCGCCGTCGGCTCCCTTTTACGGCAGGCAAAACTCGACTCCTCCACACGCCAGCAGCATCACAATCTGATGCTCCAAGCCCAAGCCGACCAAACCATACTAACGAATCACTCGTATAAGCCTTTGATTCGCCTCCAAGCAATGCTTCTGTATGCCATTCACGCGCTGCATGGCGAGAGCACTCTCCGAGTTGTACACATCACTGGCGTGGCCATGCGTTTCGCAGTGATGAAAAGATTCCACTGCCTTGTGCATGACGGGACCGCAGAGACCACAATGGGCATCAAAGCTTGGTGGTGTATCTACTCGTAAGCGGTCGCATATTCCACACCTTCATGCCAAATTTCCGTCCTGCTTTTCCTCTAACAGTGTGTAAGGCTAGATAAAGTGGTCGCTATTACGCTTCGAATTCCTCCCTATCCCCCCGAAGATTGGATTACGACGCCTGCATACGTAAACGGACTTGAGCCCCGATACACGATGCCTTGGTCGTCAGATGTGCCCGGCGCGACTGCAGGTTCAATATATAATTTCAACCTCAGCTACTTTACTCACATGTGTCGCGTACGCCAGATTCATTCTAAGATTTTGTCCACTACGCAAAAGATCTCCCCCGAAACTAGAGCAGCATTCATAGAAGATACTCGAGCTGAAATTGATCAGTGGTCACAGGACGGCCAGATATACGGATATGGGTGGGTTTGGATCCCTCGGTAGCAAAGAGGAAGCACGCTGACATATTTCTAGTCGTGTTAATACCGAAGGATACGCAAGTTCCCTAGGGCTGGACCACGTCGCGGCCATCACGCGAGCTATTCTTTACAGATTAGACCCTGCCGATATCAACTCGCCGTACACCGATGAATACCTCCAGTCTTGCTGCGACGTCGGTGGTCTATTCCGAGCATTGCAGAAGAAGCGCCAGATCCCGAAACACTGGATTGATGTACGTACTGCCTCGAGGGATTTGCTCGACTAAAAGTATATCTCTGACCTCCTATTCTTTCCCACTAGATGTTATTCAACTTTCAGGTCGGCATAACAATGATTTATATCATCTATCGTCGGGCAGTTCTTATTCCAAAAAATGTTGACCGCGCCATTCGCGACGTCACCTCAAGTTTTGCGATATTCGCTGATCGGTCGGAAAAGGCGGACATCTACCGTGACTGCCTGGATTTGTTGGCAAGCAGCATCTCGAGATCCTGCACGCCTGGGACAATTGATGAGGATTCTCGGAGGGAAATTTCCGGCTTGGTCCAGCAGATAATCGAGAGCGGCACTGCGCCTGACATTGCTGCGATGTTGTCGGAGATGAGCCAAGACCCGGGTGACGGCTGAGGCATCGCACGGAGGAGTGCAAGGTTTGGCATAAGGTCACAAGTTTTTCGAGGTTATGGCTGGCCGATATCTGCGTGGTAGAAGTGAAAGCTTTGCCACTGTATCACTAAATATGGCTGTATCGATTCTCTTGAGAATGACGTGGGAGTAAGGTTCTGTTCTCTGGCCACAGACACTGCACGTCCAGTTTATGCTCACCAAGCCGTGTCTCACCAGCAAGTTTGCTTCTTCTATGCGCTGTCGGCAGCTGGGCCTGGTTAGCTGGAGAGGAGGGCGCCACTGGCGAGGGCAAGGTACACCCGTCGACATGAGGCCGAGCTGAGGTTGTCGAGCGGACGGGACGGGACAGGTTCACTCGATGAGAAATATGTTTGATGGATTACTCTGGCTAATTCTTGAATTACTTGAGCGATGAGTTTACGGTTTAGGGTCGAGCGACGAGCTTTGTTTCTCTCACTAAAATATCATGGATCAGGGCTTTCACTTACCTCCTCATGCCGAAGACGCTGGCATCGCATGCTGGAGCCTTGTCTTGCTATCCTTCCAGCCATGGCTCGGTGTTCAGGAGGCCATGGTATGTAAGTACCATCAAACGAGTGACAGCGTAAAGTAAACAAGTGGGGTGACTGAAAAAAGATCCTTCCTTCCTGTCGTTGCATACAGTAAGAGCGTAACCTATGAACCGATGACTAGCGTTTATTTCATTTGAAAAACTTTTCAGGTTGAATATGACAAACTTAACGACCAAAACAGCACGCAAGCGGAAGAGTTTCCTCAAGATATCTCGCAGATTCGTCTCCGATTCCTTTTCAAGAGTGGCGATGCCCTTACGGAGAACAAAGATCTGCAAATCTTGAAGAAGTAATCGTGCTAACGCCAACCGTCTTGGCTCTTCCCAACTTAAACCACACTCGTCCTTGCCTACTGGAGCATTGTAGCTACCTTGAAGGTTCATGATCGTATCATGGATATTAACAGTTTAGCAAGCAGGAATTACACTGCTAATTTCAATGCTTTCCAGGTCGGTTATTATAAGTTGTAATAATTATTAATTATTAACGGGTAAGTAGGTGAAAGTAGTAGTGAGTTTGGCAAGGTGGCTGGAATATGGGGGGGGAGACTTATCAAGTAGTGGGCTGCCACGATCTCCTGACAAGGAATATGCAAACTTCAACCCCCACTCCTTACGAATTTCATTCATCCATCATCAACAACATCAACATGTTCGAATCAAGGCCCATCAAGACCAGAAAAGGCTCGAAACATGATAAGAGTGGCTGCTTAACGTGCAGGAAAAGGTCTCTTGTATATCCTGACAGGTTCATGACCAGAGAACTAACAATCGACACAGACGAAAGAAATGCACAGAAAACACTTTCCCAGTATGTGGGAACTGTCTGCGGCTGAATCTCGAGTGTGTTCGCGAACCTCCTCGCCGGTACTCCATTACTCGACGGGAAGCTTCGATGTCGGGATCGGAACGGTCTGGCCAAAATTCCAATGCCATACCCACTCTTCGTTTTCAGCTTTCGCCTATCCAACATTGCTCACAGTCATCACATGACCGAGAGCTGATGAAATACTATGTTAGCTTTCTTGCCAAGATTGTTGCTATTAGCGAAGAGAACAATTCATTTCTCACTGGCAAGTTTCACGGCAGGATTGCACTGACGATCAGCTGACCAGTTTCTCAACAGTATTTCTCCCCATGGCTACAGTGTCTCCATCCGTCTTTCAAGCCGTAATCGCATGGTCGTCAGGCCATCTTTCGATTTTTGACGACAGCTACAAACTCACTGCATTAAAAGCTCGCTCTCGAGCTCTTGGTGCTATGTGTGAAGTACTATCAACCAAAGCCAGCACAGTTCCGGACCAAGAAGCGAATCTTGCAACAGCTTTAGTCTTGGTAGCAAATGAAATCGGTCTCGATACCGGATCAGAATGGTATGAGCATCTCAAAGGTGCAAGAGATATCATAATATCGGCCGAATCTTCAGGACCAGGTGGAAGGTCACTACAAGGGTCTCAAGTATTTAAGACGAGTAGTGATGGACAATGGTTACTACGAAACTTCGCATACCATGATGTTTTGTCTAGTATCATATCTGGACGAAGGTTGTTAATCGAAGACAACTACCTTGATGACATTTCTGTTGAAACCGATTCATACCTTGGCGCTGCATTTCCGGTAATGAAGCTCATATCGAAAATTTGCAGCCTCCGGTACCCACATGCTAGGGATCAGGAAATTGACCCATTTCTTACAAGCATCAACACATTCTGGGACAATTGTTACTACCTCGAATCGATATTGCAAGAGTGGACTTGCAAGTCCACCACGAAAACGAGCTTATCAGCACTGGCGAACTCGTACCGAAGCGCTGGGCTGATTTGCTTATATCGTCATATGAGAACTTGGGCAATGGAAGATTTTGCAGGTCCCGGCTACTCGAAACAGGAGCTTTGCATGATGATATCAAATGCAGTTGATGCGATCATGACCAATCTATCCCTAATCCCCGTTACGGACGGAGCAGTATGCGGTCTCCTCTTTCCACTATTCATGGCCGGTGGCGAGACAACGGAGCAGAAGCACATTGAAACAATCCGATCTCGCTTAAGCTATATGTTGAAAGAACGAGGGTTTCAGAATGTTAGGCGAGCATTAGATACCCTAGAGCAAGTGTGGCAACAGAACTGCTCTGGATCCTCGCAGCATGAGAGTGGCATGATGGATTGGGCAACTCTTCTCGAAGGAAGCGAAGAGATGCTTATTTTAACATAAGATACAGTCACCTAGCTATCTTTATTCCTCGATTTCAGGAGTTCTGGGCTTGTCTGGTGCTTGGGGCGTCAAGTGTTCTTTCTCGGACTACATCATGTTAGGAAAACAAGGGTAGGGAGTATACGGCAAATAAACCAAATTCGCTCAAGTGAAAGACTGGAAGTATATAACTAACAAACAACGGCCTGGCCTACCACCCTTTATGTGAGAAATTATCTATCTCTACATATTGAATCATGTCGTCACGACTGATGCAAAGTGGACCGATAGTGCCTAGAACTGCTTCTTTTCCAGCCATAGCACTTGTTGTCCCTCTGGCCAGAATGCGTTTGGATGTTGGTCTAGAAGACGCCAGTACTCGATCTGACTTAATGCATGACACACTTACTTGAATCAATACACGCCATTATTTGCAGCAAGACAACGAACACTCCCATGGATATCTCCGTTATGGTAATAGCAACTCGCGGCTTGGAGAGCCGGTTAAGTAAGCAAAGGCAGGTTAAACAGCAAGAGCAGTCCCATCATTACCATAATAAAAGAAGAGAAATTATTATCAAAAGCAAGTAGTTGGGGCGTTCAAATAGAATAATCTTTATAATATAACGGTAGCTGCCGCACTACTTTTAGCCCTTTAGCCCTAGTTTACAACGAATTAATACACGCTTATGAATAAAAGGAACGTATAGTATTATAACCCTATTAAGCTTATTAAAGACCAGTTAGCTAAAACTACTAGGGCTCGTGTGAATACCGATATTACAATCAATGATTAGATTATTAAAGACGAGACGAGTAAAAAGGTTATTAAAGTCGAGACAAAGCAAGAGCGGGAAAGCGAGTTAGAGACATTGGATAATGTTAAAGATAAGGCTAAGGAGGAGGAGACTAAGTTAAAGACATTAGATGATGTTGATGACGAGGAGACCAAGACAGAGACAGATGTCGAATGCAAGGTCGAGGAGGATGAGGAGGCAGCCGAGCCGCCGAAATTGGACAATGTCGAAAGCGAGGTTGAGGTCGAGAAGGAGGAGGTAGAAAGTGCTGAGGTTTGATTGGAAATCTAACCTGGTGACCTCTCCTCTCTTTTCGAGGGTCGGGTGATGGGTTTATGTAGTTATAGAGAAATACTTTGGTTTTTGCCCATATTTAGGCCTGAAAACCATGTAACCATCGTGAATCAATGCGCTAAAAGTAAGTATCAGAGTGGAGAGATCATGTATATTCAACAATCCTAGAGCCAAAGCCGAAGTGATTTAACAGCTTAGGAGAATTGGCTAAGAGCCTTGAAGATCACATCCCGTGTAAGTTCCGCAATCACCTTGATCTCTTCTCTCGTACTCCCATAAGCCGGAGCAATCAGAACATGATCTCCGATTACACCATCAACAGTTCCCTGCCCAGGATACAGCGAAATCCCATGTTCAGAACTCATCCCCACATTGAAAATTGTATTTGCTACAGCCAAAGACTTCGGGAATGGAGTCTTTGTAGTTTTGTCTTTGACGAATTCAATCTGATGTTACGTTAGTAGATTAGGATTTCGTGGAGAGGATTGAGTACTAACTCCCCAGAACAAGCCTTTCCCTCTGACATTTCCAACGTGGGGATGAACATCAAGATATTCATGTAGTAGTTCTCCAAGATAAGCTCCAACTTCCTTAACGTTATCCACGAGTTTGTCCTCTGCGATTATCTTTTGGACTTCGACAGCTGCTGCGCAAGAAACTGGATGCCCCTGATATGTATGTCCATGGGAAAATGCCCTACGTAATCATCAGTTTTCTCCTTCAAACATTTTAAGTTGGACATACCCCGAGCCATGACTCAATGCATCCGCAATACGATGATTGATTAGAATTGCTGCAATTGGCGCAAAGCCACCACCAAGACCTTTAGCGATGGTTTGAATATCGGGAACTACACCTTCTTGCTCCCAAGCGTGAAGGCTTCCGCAACGACCCATTCCGGACATCACCTCTAGCGAAATTAGTTAGAAAAGCCGTCACTTTCTCGAGCTTAGAATTTTCGACTTACCATCAAGAATGAGAAGAGCTCCATACTTGTCACATACTTCTCGCATAGCTTTGAAGTAACCAGGAACCGCTGGCACAGCCCCCAGTGCCTAATATTGTGAGTTTTCAGAATACAACGCAAGAACGGATGAGTTCTTGACTTACAGCTCCAACAACAGGCTCAGCAACGAACGCAATCACATTCTCAGGTCCCATTTCCTGAAACTTATCATCCAGCTCTTTCGCCAACTGCTTTACGTACTCCTCCTGACTCTGACCTTCAAGACGACCTCTATACTCGTTACAAGCCGAAACTTTTCCGCAACCCTCAAGGAGCATTGGCTCAAACAGTTCTCTTCTTGCAATATGACCACCAACTGATAGTGCTCCCCAAGTTGTTCCATGATAAGAGCCATGACGAGCAATGAATTTAGTTCGCTGAGGCTGTTTAGGAACAGTTTCCATGAAATATTGACGAGCCATTTTCATAGCTGCATCCATTGCTTCAGATCCTAAATATTTGTTAACACTTATTATTCTCGTCTCATCAATGAATAAAGTCATACCAGAACACATAACCAAAACTTTCGCCATCTCACCCTTCGTCCCCTGCACCAAAACCTCTGCTAATTCCTCCCCAATCTCAGTGCCAAAGAACATGGAATTACAGTATGAAAACTTCTCAATCTGAGAAATCATCGCTCTTTTGACGCGTTCATTTTGATAACCGAGACAAGCAACTGCCGCGCCACATGTTGTATCGTTGATTTGTTGACCGTTTGAGAAGGTAACTTTTGTTCCCTCAGCGTGAGCTACTTGTAAAGGAACGCTCTTGAGACTGCGATGGATGACAGCGCTGGCGACTTTGGATTTGGGGAATTCTGATGGTTCAAGGCCATCTGCTACTGCGTCGAGGATGGCTGGTGTCATTTTATTGTCTGTAATGAGTTGATGAAATTGAGGACTGCAGTATTGATGTAAATGGTTAAGGACTGAGGCAATAGAGATGATAACAATCTTTATGTATACCCTTCAGCTTCATTATACTTTCGCTAATAAAGGTCTTTTGAAATTATTAGGCAATAGAAACTCAATTCTAAGGTTATGATGGTGAAGGAAACATACCCCGCTCGGGCAAATGATAGGTAACTCAACAAACGCCCCACAAACGCCTAGAGATAGGGGGATAAGTGGGGTGGGCCATTTAAGATACGCCCAACACGCCCGTAATGCTGACTGGGTCGCTTATTCAGAGGTTATCTCAGCGTTTTGATTATCGGCTCACTCCATCACTCTCTATCACCACTCTACTCCCCGATTCAGACATAATTGCTATCTTTCTAAAGCAAGCGTCACATAGTAGTCCTACGAACCGCTAGATTCGAGTATAAATTAATCAATCAATTCATTAATCAGCCGCCACAATGCCAGCTATCAGCTCCCTCGCTAGCCCGGACAAGCCAACTTTTAAGGCGTTTCGCAAGACGTACATTGACTTAGTTTCCGCAACCGCTGTATCGAGAAGCCAGCCCTTCAGGATCTGTTACCAGTCCTTTTAGAGAGAAGTATTCAGCCTGAACAGAAATAACGCATTGCACAATATCTCGTCTCGCATCCTTCTCGTGTCGTACATTTGAACCATTCGATTCGACCAAACGTAGCCGGAAAAGTGACTTTCCTACGCCGTCCCTCAAGTGACCTGCATCGTCGCGTCTCTTGAGGGCACAGCCTGGTCGAACGGGTTCATAGGTGGACTAGAATCTTACACAGAGTGCTGTCTGGAGTCTCCACCAATTCTGTCGACAAAACATATTCAAAACGTTGATCGACTTCTTCCTGAGTAAAGGATCCATCGCTGAAAACATGACTGAGTCGACATCTTGTCGGCAACTGCGGACCAAGAGTGTTGCCTTCGCGAGATATTACAAACTCTCTAGCTTCGCGTGCAACGTGTGGAAAACCATGCGTCTTCTCTTGTGCAAGGATCTGGGAAAGAGAGCGAGAATACCTGTCCTCATCCTGGCTTGTGTAAATTGCAGCCCAAGGCCTGAGTTGCTTCCCAGAGGGGTAGTGTATGTTCGGCTGTGAAACTAGTCCGAATATAATGATTGGCCTTGTAGCTAACCGCTTGAAGGCGAAGGTGTCCTGATAGCTCGAGAATCCCCCATGGAGCTTTCCTGTGAGTTTGATGTCAATTATGCCCGTAAAATACTCATATCCATCCGTAATGAAACTCTGAGTAGTGTGGTCCCAGAGGTGCAAGGGTGCCTTTTGGATGTTGTATTCCAAGAGAGGGGTTTTGCCGGTGATGCAATGCAATGAGAAACGATGCCTGAGTCGCGTTATGATCGATTGAGACTCTGCTGGATTGATAGTCTTCGGGATAGGCAAAGAAGACATTACATTCTGTTGAAGCCAAGAGTTGTTCTCATCCGTATGCCGACTGAATTGGTGCCGCACATATCCATGGGCTGTCCGCACAAGTCTGATAGCAATCGTGTTTGCCAATCCCATTGCTAGCTCGTGGCTTCTAGCAACGCAGTCTAATCTTAAGAGGTACTCGCCATCGCCACCGGCCAACATATTGCTGAACTTGAAGCCTTGGTTGGTGATTGTGACTTCCGCTGGTATAATTCCAGGATCCGAGATACGTTGAAGGCCCCTGCACTCAATGAACTCAGCGGGGGATTCTGCTAACATACCCCGAAACTTCTGCCGTCGGTGAAGAGGAAGCATTTCCTCGCCGGGGCAAGTCCATGCAAAAAGCGAAAGATCATTTTTCTCCTGTGCAATAGCTTCTTGAAGCCGATGGAATGCTTTCTGGCCCTCTCCGTATATCAACGGAAGATTGACGTCGAAGATGCCAAACAAGCAATAGGCAAGATCCTCGACCCTTGTTGTACGGCGTGACGATGCCCAAGACATTCGTCTTGCCACTGGAACAGTTTGTAACATGTCGCTATCGTTGAGAATTCCCTCATCAATTCCAGTAATCTCGGCCAGAAGCCCCCGCAAGGAATCATTGGTGCCAACCAGATTCCAACCCGCGTCATAGAACTCGATCTCTTCAGGCGCAATGAGCTCTTGAAAAGTCCACCCTCGAGTGAACCATCTACAACTGGACAGGTACTCGGTTGAGAGGAGATCAGAGAGGAAGACAAAGCAGATATGTGACTGCTTGTACCAGCGAAACATCGAATTGATAGCCTCAGTCAGCTCAGCACTGCTGCTTTTATCAATGCAACACGTATCAACCCAAGCATATTCGATGTTGCGATCAAGGGCTAGCTGACAGGTCCGCTGGATCTTGGAGAATCCCTGTTTCTTCCTGGCTCGCTTGACATCGGCCATGTCTTGGAAGCTGACCTCGTTGTCCCCCCAAGTATGTGAAAGGATCGCATAGATGCAGGTTTCGGGGTCCTCGATGAACTCAAGAGCTAGAGAGGTTGTGTTGATCAACCACATCGCCGCGGTGTTGTGTCGAAATTAGGCTGATAAATAGCGCGCTGATGGAACTTTTAGACTTGGATGAGACCACGCCGAAGTGAGGCTGAACAAAAACCCGTTCAAAGCGAACGTAGGGGCTGTCACGAGACTATGGTGGAACCGGAGGAATCGAACCCATGTAGATAATACTAGTGCCCTTTAGGCTTACTCGACTCGAGTAGCCGAGCGAATGGAGCTTCATTCATGAGAAGAGGACACTGATTTCACCCATCATGGACAACCACAGCACCTTTTGCATCATGCTTTCGCTTGTGCCTTAACAGTGCCCTCGCAGTTCATCACTTACCTTAGAACGATAAACCTCTTCGATTTTCAGCCCCGGAACGAAGGGGAATCCACTTTTGCAAGGGTGAATAGACCGCTAACGAACACTGTGATGACCTTGTCGATGACAGAGTCTGGAAGGGTCGCAAGAGTGCTGAGAGGAGCACGGTATTAGCGCGCTAGACTGCGATGACCTAGTAGAGACGTTGAGCAAGTTCCAGTTGAACTTTACTTGATTTTGAATGTGAACAAGTAATCTATTCATGCTGTACCTCGCTTCCCCAGACGCCTCGACGTTCTATACTGAAGTATGAGGTAGGTGTTGCAGCAGCAACACAAGAACGAACGAAACGGTTGATCGCAGAATTACTGTCTAAATATCTTGCAAGTTTTACTGATTTGAATTATTAGAAGTGGGATTTGCCGAGTTCAAGTCTTGGACGGTTCTTTTGGGGCGCCTCAAAATTCAAGTACTTGTGATGTTCCAGGAACCACTGACACCTCTCTTTAAGCTTAAATTTCTACAACTCTAGCATTTCCTCCAGATAATAACATGGGCTGATATGATTCTTGAGCCCTCGCATCTCATAAATGAAAGCCAACGAACCAGCCTTTGCCTCGGGAGTCGTCGGCTGTCAGTAGCTTCACCAAGTGCTGTCGATCATTTTGCACATATCGGTACCCCACCTCCACGCAATTCATCGGTGGCTTTTCTATTTGCCCAAGAAATCCGCGGGTTTGATACCTTTAACAAATCCGCTCTGCTTGGCTTGAGGGGAAGGGGATCTGTAGTAACGGTAGTTATTCTTGTCAAATCTTGAGGTTATTCCAAGCTTGGCGATCGACACTTGGATTATTGAACCACTTTCTGACCTTATGGTACAAGCGTAAAGATCGACATTTAGACCATGAAACAATAGATCTCTGAGTTAAGCATAAGTATGCCTCTTGCTCATGGTTCAAGACCTCCGTGTTGCTGGCTCATGCAGTGCCCGTTCTTGTTTACAATGAACTCCATTATTTCTCTCCTTGGCGCAGCAGCGCTCTTCAATCAAGCCCTCTCAGCTCCCGCTCCTCAGAAATTCCCAGGAGATGTTTCTCCACAGGATCCTCGCTTCACCTACTACCCTTTCGATGCCCCATTGACAGGTCCTTGCGATCTGACAACTGGACCTGACGGAGCCATCTGGTCATCAAACTTCATCACAAACACAATCGGTCGTGTAGATCCCATCACCGGCGACGTCTCCGAGTATCAGGCTCCTTCTGTGAACCTCACAAAGCCTCGACTTGGTGATATCCTCGGAAGATCCGGACTGTCCTGTGTCATCCAACCAGGAAGTGATGGATTCTTGTATGCTGCAAGTGGGGTCAGAAACGAATTAATCAAGATCAACCCCACGACAAAAGCGATCAAAGTCTTTACACCACCAAGCACAGGGGAGTTGCCAAGCGAAGTCGGGAACCTTGAGTCGTTCAATGACATGTGGAGAGGTCCCAAGGGAGTGAGCATCTCACCAATTCCCTAGAAACACTCACTGACTCAATTAGATGCTTTATACTCAAACAACCGCCAATATCATCTAGTACTTCACTTACAATACCGAGGAGTTCATTGATTTCCATCCTCCAACCCCGCTCTCTGGCCCTCTTGGTATCTATGTTGCATCAGATGGATACGCTTGGTTCTGCGAGTTTTTGGCCAACAAGATCGGACGACTGAATTTCAACACTGGGGGAGATCATCGAATACCCCATCCCGATCCCTCTCTCCTCTCCAGCCGTCATTCGTGCCGAGACCTCAGATGCAGATGGAACATACATTTGGTTCACCGCTTTCACTGGCAATTACAACGGCAGGGTAAATATCAAAACTGGCGAAATCAAGGCTTTCCCCAGCACGAGTCTGCTCAGCTTCCCTACTGAGAACACCGTTGATGGAGAGGGCAGCGTTTGGTTCAGCACGGCGACGAGAAATTCGGTCAACAAGCTCAATCCGAACACGGGAGAAGTCACCAGTGTGAAGCAGCCTGGGACTTTGATTGAGGCACTGATTAGTGTCGATCCTAGAGTCAACATTGCAGTGCATTACGGGCCAGGGAATGCGATTTGGTTCACAGAATTGGCGAGGAATCGGATTGGGAGGTTCCAATTGTAATTAATATTGATTGAATAGTATATAATTTAATGGAAGCTCATGCTGATTGACAAATTCTTTATCAATTAGACCTACGACACATTGGTTGGGCAAAGAAACGACAAGATGATAAGCTGAGACAGGGAAGACACGTGGGAATTTGCAAATGGATGGATTGGAAGCAAAGGGATTGTGTTGAGGGATGGCACAGCAAGAGAGGTTTGGAGCTGGAATGTTTGATATTGTATGGATGGACGACACGCCCGATTCAGCACCTGCGAATATCACAGTCGTTAAAAAATGCTACAGGACATAGAGGTTCTGAATGTCCCAACTCCGCGGTATTTAATGTATGGCCATATTATCCAACGCAAGACCGACCTTTCCAACTTCCCGGCTTCAACAACATATATCTAGACAGCTATGGATCCTCGCCAGAAAGTCATAAATGTGTGGACGTATGCTCAGGAGGTTCGAGGGCTGGGACTTATGCTTCGATGTCGCAAGTACGAGGAGTTCTCAGAGGAAAGCTCGCAGAGGAGAGGAGGTTGATGAAGGAAGGGACAATTCGGTTGGGGCAGTTCTTCGAAAGTCTGGACAGAGACGATCAGCGTGTTTCTCTCAACTGGAGGAATAAACTTACCAGAACTTCCCTGAACCAACTCATTGACTCAATCTCGGCTCTGCAGATCCCCCAAAGGAAGCTGCAGGTTCGTAGGATGCACCACGTACAGGTGTTGAGCCATCGCATCCCTTACCGAATTGAAATCCAAATTTTGGAATGTCAATTTAATAACTACTTGCTCAATGTTGCTCAAGTAGAGGCGGAGAGACCTCGAAATCTAGAAGAGAAATCGCGTTGATTTCAAACTAGATTCAGCAACGCCGAGGAGTCGAGATATCTTTGACAAAGAAGTCGGCCAGCAGAACAGACAGTACTCGTTCGAGCTTTGCTGCTGTGGGAAGGCTTCTGAAATTGTGTTCGTTGGGGATTTAGTAGCATTGCGCAACCAAATCACCCAGGGTTCGAGTTTGGAATTATCACCGTCCCTCATTTGAGAGACCCAAGGAAAACTTCAGGAAAAAAAACGAAAAGAGAAGAACTCAACAGTCATTCGCACCGAACATAGCTTCAATCAATTGATTTCAGCCAAGCCCGGCGAGCTTGCAATACTTTCAAGAAGAGTCATCAGCACTCAGCTCAGAATGTGTCATGGCATTTGCCAACCCCACATCCTCAAGCTGTGACTCAACAGACTCTTCAGTCATCTCATCGTCACCAAGATATCCCTGATCAGCCTCAGCAGTATCTTCTTCTGTTTTGGAAGGAGAACTGGAATGAGAAGAAAAAGCGACAGAGCTGCCATTCAGCCTGATGCCTCTGTCCTCCTGCAGGATTAAGAGCGTTTCGTTGAACAATTTGTCGTAGTTTCCAGAGCTCGTTTCATACGTCTCAGTCTCGAAATTTCGACGAACAGCGTTAATCCAGGCTTGTGGAAGACCGCGGGCAGATGGCAGCGGGCAATCGTTGTCATGGCTGGAATTTCCAACCTGCGACGTTTGGCCGGTGGCTCCTCGCTCGACGAGACTCCTTTGCCTGCCGGTGATGGAGGGGGTTGTGCCACAGGTGTGTGAGCTGAAACATTGTCAGTCAGCCGCCTGTCGATTTGTTCAACCGTTGGGCCTGGAATCTCCATGGGTTTCTTGGACTACGAACTATTAGTCAATGATAAATCGAAGAGAGGAAGCACGCTCACAGAACTCCGACCAGAGCTGGGTATCGCGCATCACGATCCTCGTGGTGCCCGTCCAGCCCTAATCTGTCAACTCTTGTCAGAGTTGAGATGGTCTCGCCATGAATCCACCCAAACGAGCCTGCAGTTGCGGGGTCGATGGAGGTGTGCCAGGCCATGAAAAGAGGCCGCGCATGACTCTCAAGAATCCTTGATAGTCGTGGGAGTCATGTGAGTTGTCCATCGTGCCGCGTCAAAAGTTCACGATGATGGTGTTGTGTGGTTGTTGTTGTTGAAAGAATTTCCTTCCGCGCTGCGGATAAACAAAACATATCCAGTTCGCTTATCTTGCCAAGACCTCGTGGTGGGGATGAATTCACCCTTCCCTCTGAGCGTAAAGAAGATCTCCATTTTCTTGAAGCGAAGGAAGGAATGTTGACATTTGATTGCTTTGAAGGGAAATCCTTTCCAAAAATCGCGAATAAAGCTTATTGAGGCCTTCCTCCGAGTACTCAAAGCCTCACAGCAGGTCTCACTAACAGACAAGAACCAAACCAGCACATTGCAAAAAACCCCATCGATTATCTCTACAAACGCCCCGACCATTGCCCCCCTCAAACCTTAATCGACATACTTTTCTGAATCCCCTTCGCCAGCTCATCCACCAACCCACTCGTCTCCCTATTGGCTTGATCGTCCCGTTGCCCTACTTCAAGTCAGCAGTATCAAGCAAGAGGAACGTCCACACTCACTCACCCGATTCTCGCGCAGCCTTCCACGCCTTGAACGTACACCATTGATTATGCCCGTCCAAAAACTCCTCATGCGCCTCGTCAATCCCGGCCTTGAACTTCGCGGTAAACGTCACCTCCCCAACCTTATCCAGCGTCATTGTATCATCCGGTGAATCCACCACGTTCTGGATGAGTCGGTCTTTGTTGTTCGTCTTGTAAATTGGCAGCGTGAAGGTTGATTCCTTGTTATCCACGAGCTTGTGAAGCCAGAGAACAGCGTAATGCTTGCTCTTCCCCAATGGACCACCAATCTTCTCCGTCAATCCCGAACCCACAAACTCAATCACCACCGGACT
Source organism: Leptodontidium sp. 2 PMI_412 (assembly GCA_021432625.1). Taxonomy (NCBI): domain Eukaryota; kingdom Fungi; phylum Ascomycota; class Leotiomycetes; order Helotiales; family Leptodontidiaceae; genus Leptodontidium; species Leptodontidium sp. 2 PMI_412. Next base: position 22,029 of record MU270489.1, read on the forward strand.
CAAATATCGAAAGCTGACTGGGATGATATTCTGCGGCTTCTCAAGCGTCCAGGTATACCCGCCTTCGGAAGAATTTCCATTCTTTATCGCTCGTCTGGATCCCGAGGCTCGAATGTTGATCTTGCTGGTATTCATATCTCCCTTGGCGACAATGGGCGAAGAGAACACAAACGACCCTACAGAATACCCCAAAAGTGACTCCTCAAGCTTCATCTTCATCGACCGGAAGATCATACTGACGCGGATCCGTCCTGTACCTTCACCGCCCTTCAAATCGTAGAACTTCACCACAGACGACGATTCGTGGAAAACCTCAGATAACTTCACCGCTGCGACACCGACGAGACAATCATCCGTCTTCTTCCTGGTATCCCAAACGGAAAGGTTCAATGTCGCCAATCTCCAATCGCGAATGTAGGTCTCGGTGGAAGAATTATACGTCGGTGTGCTGCTGATATGCTTGACTCGAGTTCGGTAGACAAGCTGATCGTTGATATCCGCAGACACGTAAAGCGAAGGAATGTAGTCAATGCTAACGTTTTCTGCCTCCCCAGCATCCTCTCCATCATCATCCTGTTTCTGAACCTCAACATATCCCATGGATTTCTTATTCGGATTGTTAACCTCCACATTGATGCATTGATGAATGGTGAAAGCCAAGATCCCAGAAGGCAGATTCGGATCCGGGACTGTATTCTGAGCATTCTGTACCTTTTCCTCTTCAGGAACCTCAATCTTCTCACCGCGATGATCTCGAGGATCTTTTGCGTCTGTCCGTAAAGCCTTGTGGTATTCCGCACGAGGGAAATATCCAATCTCCCACTCTAAAACGCCCTCTGCATCCGTTCCTTCAACGTCACCCTGCAATTGATCCTCCCTCTTCTGCATCTCATTCGCCTTCAACACCAGCTCGTGCAACGGGAACTCACAAACCCCAGATACGTCATCCGAACCAGTCGTATCGGAATCCCAAAGACGGAGCAGGACATTCTCATTTCGCTTGACATGCTCGGCTTTGATCATGATGATGGCTGTCTCTTCCCAAACTGGATTTCGATCACCTTTGATAATTCGAGTAGCGTACATTGGTTTCTCGTACTTGCTGAATGCGATCGTGAGGTATGGATCGGCACCTGGACCTCGAGAATCTTGACGTGCCAGGCTCCTCGCTCGATGGATCTTGACGAAAAGTACTCCAATCGACTCGGTATCTTCCTTTTGATCGGATCCACCAACATAAACAGTCATGTCCAGACTCATTGACTTGGGTTGCACGAAATCTTGAGCTGCAGCATTGATCTGAGAGACGAGGGCTGTGTCGATAAGTGGAAGATTGAGTATATCGAAAGCCCAAGGAGCGCCAAGGGAGACGGCCGTGTTGACTTGCGGGTTCTCGGTCAAAGCAAATGTCATGTTCTTCAAGAATGGTAAATCCGGATGCATCTGCAGCCGAACTCGAACTGTAGCGACAAATTCCTTGACCTGAACGAAGATTGGAAGTGGTACTGGTCCGAGCATGGCCACAATATCAACATGCATCGCATCAGTTCGGGGTCGCAGAGGGGCTTCGTGGTAGGCGACAGCGATCTCAAGATTGTAAAATACACCACCTTGTTCCCTCTCAATTGCCTGATCTCGTTTGGCTTTATCTGCTGGAGATGCATCTCGTCGATCGCCATGAGAAGGGACGAGAGCCCCAAATTCCGAGTCTGGAAGAGATCGCATTGACAAGACTCGAACAGGAACAGCACCATGACCGAGTTTCGCAATCTTGACTGCAACTGGAATGCCTTCTGGGATGAGTGGTTTGATGGCGTCGTTGACTTGTGTGGCGATACCATCGAAGAATTCCTGTTGGAGGGTGCGCCAAAGAGTCCCCACCAAACTGTTCATCCATTCCACTGACTCTGGAACATATCGTAATTTTTCGACCTTTGGTTCTGCTTGCTCAATTCCCCGACTGCTAGTAGTATCTCCAACATTGATGAGGATAAAATAAATACCTCCGGCCACACCAGCAGCTGGGAAGAGGGATTTGAAGAGCCCCTTCCATCCACCACCAATAAACAACAAATCCAGTAAAACCACAGCCGCACAGATCACATAAGAAACTGTCCTGGCATCTTTATGGATTGTCTGGAAGGCTTGACTGAGATCCACACTTGGAGTTGGTTGGAATAGAACATTGGACTTCTCTGCTCCAATTGGAACATCCTCTGTTGCACCAGCACGAGCTCCATCCTCATCCTTTGTCGTACTCTCATGTCCAGTTGTATCTGCAGTCTTCTCTTCCTGGCCTTGTTCCTCTGTCCCCTCGGCAAAGTATTGTCTTGATTGTTCCTGTCGCTTCTTCTCATTTTCGCGGAACCCTTCAACTGTCGGAGGTGGGTTTCTTGCAGAATATGCTTGACCGAATGGCGTTGGTTCGACTTTTTGAGGACGACCACTGACACTTCGAGGGACTTCCTTTCGTTGGGGAATATCGGATGGAATGTTGCTTGCTGTGAGATTTGCAGATGAAGGTGTGAGACTAGAAGAATCGGGAGTTGGAGCTGTGAGGTTGGTGGCACTAGCTGCTGGAGTTGGAGGAAGTGGTTTGCTGGCTCCAATGGTTGTATCCCCAGGAGGAATTGTTGAAGCATTCGTGGGAATTGATTCTAGAGCAGCTGCAGACTCTGAAGGTAATGGTTTCCTAGTAATTCCACTCCCATTAACATCATCCTTTGTTGGTTGTATCCCCTCCCAAGTACTGTACAATCCACCGGTTGCTTTTGCGGTCGATTCGTCCCTTGGCTTCTCTACCCCATTAGAATATCTTGGAGCATCTCCGACCTCTGGAAAATCTGAATTCTTTCCCAGAAGAACCGAAGCTGGCATGGTACCTCCCGTCGCCCCAGTATCGTATTGATCTGATCCAGAAGCCATGATGTTGAGGTATGAGCTGTTGATAGTGGGTTGATGGTTGGAAGTAAGTAAACAGAAGAATGAAGCTATCCTGACCTCCCCAAAGACCTCAACCCTCAAGAAGTTCGGGTGAATCAGTTAATTGATAGTTTCTCTCAAACTTGGAATCCCCTCATCCAAATATTAGCCGTGAAATTCTAGATTGTCTTAATTGCATGGCATTCATCATAGATTGCGTTCTTTGTGAGAGGCCTCTGGTGTTCAACTCTCCTACGTCATTCCTACCCCACAAACTTGGCCTGTCCCGGATCCTAGCGTCGATCTTGGATAACCTCCGATTTGACGTCATGAGCCTCAATGTTGAAAACAACGCGCAATCAATTCTTTCCTTGTTTTAGATGATGTGACTGAGAATGAGGATCTGATTCTGAAGTCTCATTTTCTTCTCAATTGGGTGGTTTGTTTACTGGAATTGTAGAGCTGGAAGGTGCTGTTTAAGCTTCAGACCCCCGAGCTTGAAGCTCCCCCGTTCACCCCAATCTGCCCTCAGGAACCCCCCTTCATCTACCTACAACAATGAAGCCATATTCTGCGAGGAACAAGGAAAGTAGGCAAGCAAAATATCCCTACAGCCATTCTAACAAACATCCAGGTTCCTACAATTCAGAAACTAGGAGAGGAACTTGCACAACGACTCAACCTCCAAAATGCCGATGCTTCGAAAGCAGCAGCTGGAAAAGATCCAGAGAAGGTTGCAAAAGCAAAAGCCGCATCACGAAGACGAGTAATCGATCCTACAACCAAGAACGAAGTAGTTATTCAAGATGTAGATGGGGATTTTGCAGATTCAATTGCTCGGCCGAGAATTACCGTCCCAAAGGCTGCAATCAACTCGGATCGTGCACCTCAACCAAAAGATATCCCAGGTGTCCCGAAACCTCATCTACCGGAGGGAGATGGAGAAGCCTACAGAAAAGTCCTCGACGACTTGGCTCCTCCAGAAGCGAATCCAGACAAAACATCAGACCTTCTACACCACTCTAAGAACCATGAAGTCATCTACCATCCAGTACCAATTGCAGACCTCAAACAATCATTCTCGGCTCTCGAGGGGACAATCCTTTATACCACGGTTGCTGCAACTGTCGGACTTGGTGCTCTGAATTGGATGTTCTTGGGTGGTGGAATTAAAGGTCTGATCGGATCAATATTCGCTGGAACAATTCTGTCTTCAGGAATCCATCTCTGGCTTCGTGGGATTCAAGAAAGTGCAAATGCAGTCAATTGGGATGCCGAACGGAAGAGAGCGACGGCAGCTACCGAATCTCTCGTCCCTGAATCCGTCGAGTGGATGAATTCTTTGGTTGGCGTCGTCTGGGGCTTGATTAACCCAGAAATGTTTGCAGCAATGGCAGATACTCTCGAGGATGTCATGCAAGCATCTGTTCCACCGGCTTTGATCCAGAACGTCAAGGTTTCGTCGATTGGTCTTGGAGATCAGCCTTTCAAGATCCTGTCTCTACGATCTCTACCATCTGCGGATGAAGAGGATGGACATGGAAAGCAAATGGCGAGTGGTGGAGGACTCAGTAAGGAAGAAATGGATAAAAAGCACGAGGAACGTGAATTGGAAGGCGAAGATGATCCAAGCATGAAGTATTGTAAGTATCTCCCAGGCGAATCACCACCCTGCTGACTTTCCAGACAATCTCGAAGCTTCATTTGCGTACTCTGCCATTCCCGCGAAAGGCGTTATTGGAAAAGCAAAGAATTTGCATCTCGAAGTCGTCTTTTACCTCGGTGTTCAAGGATTGTTTGGAGTTCCTCTACCCATCTTTGTCGAATTGAATGGCATCATCGGGACAGTTCGTCTTCGATTCCAGCTCACACCAAACCCACCATTCCTTAGGAACCTTACATTTACATTCATGGGACTTCCAAAAATCGACGCATCCGCTGTACCCCTGACATCGAAAGGAATCAACGTCCTCAACTTGCCACTCATTTCTGGCTTCATCAACTCCTCAATCGCTGCAGCCCTCGATATTTACGTCGCACCCAAATCACTCATCATGGATATGTCCAAAATCCTTCAAGGTGACGCCGTAAAGAAGGAAACCGACGCCATTGGTTTGATCTATGTCAAACTCAAGCGCGCGGAAGGTATTCCTGCTCAAGACAAGTCCGGGAAGAGTGATCCTTTCATCACATTGGCATTTTCAGAGTTCGGCAAGCCAGTCTACTGCACCCGCATCATCGAGCAAGAACTCGACCCATCATGGAATGAGCAGACGTGCTTGCTGGTTTACCAAGACCAACTCACTTCAGGCGAGAAGTTATCTGTAGAACTCTGGGATTCAGACACTGTTGGAAGCGACGACAAAGTCGGCAACATCGAATTTGATCTCAGGGATTTAATCAAGGATTACGCAAACAACATCGTTGAGAGATGCGACGAACTCAAGGACGACAAGGGAAAAGTTTTGTCTGGTCATCTGTACTGGGACATTGGATATTTCCCTCGCGCAAACTTCAAAGAGTCAATGAAGACTGATGGCAAGGACGATAGCGTTCCAGCCGCCATTCGCGACCGTCCCGAATTCGCAGATGACAAGGGTACCGTCACAACTGCTCAAGAAGTCGGTGTGACAACAACTCCTCCAGACCCATCCCTGCCTTCAGGAATCTGCTCGATCCTTATCCATCAAGTCGAAAATCTTGAGGTTGAGAGACCCTCTGGAAGCTTTGGTAGCTACAAACCCTGGACACCTGCACAAATCACAGGCGAGAACACCGACGAAGAAGGTGATGAGCTGCCTTCTTCATACTGTACCGTCCTTCAAGATGACGAGCTGGTTTTCCGGACTCGCACGAAAGTCCATGCATCCAATCCAATCTTCAATGCTCAAACTGAACGATTCGTTCGAGACTGGCGTAATGCTGTCTTTACAATTACCTGTCGAAACAGTCTCAATCGTGAGCATGATCCAATCCTTGGTTGCATCACCATCAAGTTGAGTGAGGTTCTTCACACATCGTCGCAAGTCACCAGAATCTTTGCCTTGGACGGTGGCATGGGATATGGCAGAATTATGATCTCAGTACTCTTCAGATCCGTTGGCTTGCAACTTCCCCGAAACATGCTTGGTTGGGACCTTGGATCATTCGAAGTGCTTGGCGATAAAGTCTTGGTCGAGAATGACAACACCGGCTTGCTCTCCAAGTCCCGGATTGAAGTCCACACCGACGTTGGTAAATCTACAATTTCTCGAGGTTGGATTGAACAAGATCCTCAAGGTACTGCCTGGAATTTGATGCGAATCAAGGAAGCACACCGAGACATGCAGAAGCATCGAATTATCGCACCTGTCAGACGTCGTTACCAATCTCCAATCAGGCTTGAATTCTTCAACAAGGGATCTCGAAAGGCCGTGGCATATGCAATCTACTGGCTGACAGATCTGGTCGATAACAAGGAAACTGCTCTCAACATACCAGTCTACAAAACCCCAATGCCGAAACAGATGACCCAGAATTACATCCCCAACATCGAGATGGATAAGATCAAGGCTGAACGAGTTGGTACAATTAAGATGACTGTTCGTTTCAAGATGGGAATGGATGATACGCATCTCCAATGGCTCAAGAACAATGATCAGCGCGAGACGTACGAGTCCTGGCTGTGCACTGTCGCCGAAGGATATCGCACCAGAGTTGTCAAGCGTGAGACCCCCGACACCGTCAAGCAACTTATCAAAGAAGGCAAAGTGATGGCGCCAGGGACCAGCCTAAAGAGCGACATGATCTCGGAGTTTGGGACCATCAAATCCAGAACCAGCGAGGAAACAAAAGCCAAATCCGAAGAATCCTACGGAGAAGATGAACCAGATCCAGTCAAAGTTCCCCGCGAAGCACCAGGATATGAACAAGAAGTCTCAAATTATCATGAGACATCCACTGATGAGCAATGGGCTGGTTTTGGCTCTGAACTTCAACAGTACACTTCTGTTCCGTCGTCAATTGTTTCGGATGATCGGGAATCCTTGAATATTCAAGAAGATCTGACGGATTCGGAAATTGAAGACGAGGACTTGAAGAAGCGTCGCCAGAAGCAGGATAAAGTCCATTCGAAGTACGAGCTGCACCGTAAGCAGAGGGGAACGATGAACATCAAGGCTGTGAGGCATATGAAGTTCCTCAAAGATGAGATGAAGGTTGCGGGTCATAGGTTGAAGGGAAGGTTTAGTATGAAGGGCAAGGAACCTGGGAGTAAGTTTCTATTCCGGGGGTTGGATTTGGCTAATTATTTGCAGTTGAAACGGAAATGTAATGGGCCAAGGGCTGGGATTGGGATGGAAGGGGGAATGGGAATAGGGGGTTGGCTTTCGGAGTTTAGAAACAAAATGCGACATTTTATTGAATTCTCAATTTCTTCTCGGTTGCATACGAGACCAGCATGGAAGTGCAAGTTGCGCAGTCTTGTATAAATGCTCTTCTGTTCGATTATTCCTCCTCAGAGTTTGTCATTTTGCTTTCTTCTATCCTCGCCGTCAGTTGGGGCCATGGACACGGTCAACAGCCTGCTTCTGGGCACCTGCGGTGGTAGCTGTGCCGTTGCTACGCTCGCAATCGCTATCAGATGCGAGTCAAAAGTCGATTTAATTAATTTACAGACTGCCAGCAAGGACTTGAAATTTTAGGAGCCTTGACGAGGAAATGGTGGCATTCCAGGTGCCTGATCCTGTACGACTCTCCTGGCTGCTTCGCATCATGGCATTCAGGCGTTGCTGTAGTGACCAGCCCCTGAAAATTTAGCGATATTGTAAGTCCCCTGGAAACGTACCTTGCGGTGCTCAACTTTCTAGACTTTTGTTGCAGAATAATGCGGAGTAAAACGGTGCTCATTTACAGAAATAGAAGGTTATAAATGAATAATAAACTAGAAAGAATATAGATTGTCCGAAGGAGATCTTTTTCTTTTCTTTTTCTTTTTGTGGCTTGCGAATGTAGTTTGGGAGAAGTAAACAAAGAGATGAGCTTCAACACCGCAGGGGAAACTCAAAGCAGTCAAGCAACAGCCGTGGTTGAAAATTGCATTCGAATTTGTCTTGGTTTAAGTTCCAACCCTGCATCCTGTGTTCGAACAAGAGACCACAATGTCGCGACGAGAGAGGGGGGGGGGGGGGTTGTTGCCGGATGCAGCTTTTGACCATCTTCAATTCTATTTCTGGCAGAATTGTGATGGAGAAAGGTTTATAGACTTCAGAAGTGGCTAAAACAATATTTGTCACTTCCTGTACTCCATTTCTGTCTGTAGTTGACTGCTATCAAATAGTCGGAGTTGTTGACATTCCCAAATACGAAAACCCAGTGTCAATTCCTACCCAAACACATCAATTTCACAAGTGAAATCTGGGACATCGAGAATAAATCTCTTGCCGATTCGTTTGCAATTCTTGCAATTTACTCGTGATAATAGAGAAGGAAGTCGCGCTTATGGATTCCTAAGGATTCGTCGCGAGGCTGTAAATTCCTCGACATCTTCTTTCTCTACGCTCGACAAAAAACAGTCTAGTGGAGGTTCTCGTTATTGATCTTGCTCGAAATATCGCAGGTACGTTGGACAAGCTGAAGGGAGTGGAGGAGCTAGCTTGGGACGATGAGTGCGAGGTACATGTATGGGATATATTTGTCTCTGGAGATATACTTTTCTCGAGTCCTGTATTCCTGTGTAGCAACCATTCGAGCAGTGAATCAATTAATCAATGGAGATTAGAGCTCCTTCTCTCGGAGAAATCATATTTCAACCCGAATAATTTTTCGATCGCTCTTGTATTTTAATTCAAGAATTGTTTCACTAGGCATCTATTTCATCTCTCAAATAATCTTCAAACCCACCTTGACAACACAGCGCACGAACCCACTGCTCAGGATTTCAATCCCAATCTCAACCACTTCACTACCTTTTATCATTCAGTCTTCAACTCAATCACTTTCACTCCATACCTTTGATTGCAAGCTCAGTCTCCATTCGAGCTTTCACGAACCTTCCCAAGCTCAACATCAACCACAACCCGCCTCGCGCCCCACCAGTCACCCAAAATGTCATCTCGTACAATTAAAACGGAGCCAGACAGCTCTCCAGTTATTAAACTGGAAGAATCTCATCTCACACTCACTATCATTCCATCCCTGGTTTCAGTCTTTAAAACCTACATCGGCCCTGACATTCTCGACCAACTAATTAAAACGGACCTCGCAACAATGCTCTTTCTCAAAGACGTCGCAAAGAAGGTCGGCACGGCTTGTCTAAGGCAAGTAAGAAAGAAGGAGCCTGTTCGGATGGCTGCTATCACGGACGAGGAGTGGAATAATGTGAAGTTGTTGTTGGTGACCTTCTGTCACCTTGCTGATGAGAGCACGACGCTTGAGATGATGTATGACTTCACCTTTCTTCTTTCACTTCTCACAATCTATTCGTTCTTTGTTCGTCATTCGCCTCTGCGGATTTAGGAACTAACTGCTGACTCTTATGCTTGAAATAGCCAGAGGTTCCAGATCATGGGAATTCTAGCCATGTTCACTCGTTCCGAAAATGGCTTCCCATACCCAATTCCAGATGTCGCAAGAGTGATGAAGGACAAGTTCCAGACAATCTTGGATGGGCATATAGCTATCTCAAGCCCCTCAACATCCTCAAAGCAACCATCTTCTAAGTCTTCCAAAGCAATAAGCACTTCCAAAAACAGCACCAACCGAACCCACAACTTCACCTCCGAATTCAACACCGAAACAAACACCACAAACTCAACTCACGCTCCCACTGCGTCCAATAAGCCGGCCCTAAAGATAAAGACACCGTGGCGTAAAGCCCCTTCCGACCACGATATCTTTGGACTAGTCGGAATCATGCATCACATCCTGATCCGCCAAGACATCACAAAGTCATATTGTATCGATCCGACGTTCACATCTACCGTTGGCTCCGTCATTGGTCATAATGGATTCAGCATTGGTGCTTGGTTCCCCAGACAATTAGCTATGGTTAGGGATGGGATGCATAGTAAGTCCTTTACATCTTCATATCTGCAGATCACTTCAAAGCCACCATTTTCCCTTGCCATCTCTTTCTACTCCCAGAAACCTGCCCTAACTGACTCACTGAAGACCTCCCCATGGGCGGCATAGCAGGAAACTCTATCTCTGGAGCATATAGCGTCGTAATTGCCAGCTCCAACGCCAAAGGCGGAAAAGACATCGACCACGGCAATACAATCTACTACTCCAGTACCCTCCGTTCCTCGGACTCCCTCAACAACGGCTCTAGGATCTTGAACCGCTCCATCGAGACTGGAAATCCCATCCGAGTTATTCGAAAGTCTACTTGTGACTTCGTTAATCGACCCGTCGTCGGATATCGATATGAGGGGTTGTTCAAGGCCGTGAGTATCGAGGAGAAGAATGAGGGTGAGAAGGGTGGAGAAAAGGTGTTTTGGAGCTTGTTCCGCTGGAGAGGGTCCCTGGGCAGGTCGGATTTGATTTGAATAGGCCGACGGAGAGAGAGAGGATGGATTATAAGAGGGTTGATGAGGGATACTGAGTTGGCATTCTGGGATGGTTTAATGTATATTGTCGTGCTCTACTGGTAGCGCGAGGGGGAAGAAAGATGGCATGGCGATCTCGTTCGGTTCGATTGGGAGGGAGGCTGAGAAGTCGAACTCTTATTTGCACCTCACAAATCGATCTGGGCCTACCTGAGGTTCACCTGATTGAATTCAGCGTTGATTTAGCGTTGATCTTTCATGGATCTTCTAGTCATTGTGGCATAAATGGCACATTACCTGGGACATCTTGGTTCTAGGAGAGCAAGGTTACGTTGATTTGCAGAGACTTTTTTCTTTGATTATAAGTAGCAAATATTTAAATAAATTCCGCTTCGGAGCTAGTAATCACCTCGTTTTCGATTCTATTCTTGATTAAAAATAAAGGAGGAACCGGGCGATAACTGCAACTCCATTCGTGAATTTTACCGCAAATACTCCAAAAGTTCCAAGCCCTATAGCTTTACATAAATAACCAGGAAGTCGCCCAACGTTATTCCATTATCCCTAAACCTTCTCAACAGGTTGCCCTCCCAAAAATGTCCCCAAAGGAACACAAGCGAATTGTGAATTATCCGATCGAATAGGGAACGATGTGCAACTTCCCGTAATGAAGAAGCCATTAATCTCTCCAGAATTACACGACTTTCCAACATCTGCCTCGGTACATCGTTCAATCGGGGGAGTTCCTTGAGGAAGTGCTGATGCAAGAGCCAAGAGGCTGAAGATAGGGAAGAGTGTGAATTGCATTCTAAATCGTTAGCAAACGAGTAGTAACCACCAAGACCACTTACTTGAGGATTCAGAGGAGCAGAGAAATAAAAGCGACTTTGATTTTATTTAGAGGAGTTTGAAGGGCTTGTACACGTTCAAAAGGTGGTCTTCATCTTCTGGACTTTTTATCTCCTCGCCACGCTTCCGCCACGCTTCCCCAGATCTACAGTCAATAATCCACATTTCCCATATTCAAACCTCGGCTTGTCCTTGTTTTAAATCTACTTCTATCATCCCACTGTAGATCTTTGTCGATCATCCAAAAACAAAGCGACAACTCCAAGAATTTAAGAAGTGTAGCGCTACAATCCCCAACTGCGGGGTAAAGTTTGAAATGACACCGAGGCCCAGCTTAAGATACACTTGACGAAAGAATCCGAGGTCCATCTAAATCCCACATGGCATGCTGAATGACATCAATTCCATCTCGATAGCTGTCCGCGCGAAAATACCAAACAAGAGATCCGAGAAGTTCATCGAGGACTTGATTGTTTGGGTTGGAAAATGGGCTCGCTAGCCGGTAGAAGTGCGGCTGCATATAGTGGGCCTGGGGGTTCCGGGCTTGTCCCAATCTTCTCCTCCAAGCACAAGCACAAGCACAAACACAAACACAAACACAACCACTTCCAGGCCCCAAAACCCACGACTCGAATTCATCCCCTCCGAAAACAACATTCCGCATAAGTTGGCGCCTAGCCATGGCCTCCGATGCAATGCCCGCAGACCGGCCAACAAGCACCATCGAAAACGGTTAGAAAGCACCGATTGTGCCACCTGCAGCCACCACCGAATTCCACCTCCTCCCCCTCTAGTTCCACCGAGCCTCCTCAGCCAAATCCTTCAATTCCGAGACAATTCGAACCCGAACTTTACCACAACTGCTTCGAATGGCGCTGGGAATGTTTGGTCGAGGAAAGGGGTCAGAGATGCTTCGAGGGTTGGAAACAATTCGACGACAACACGGCTACCAAGTGGAATCGGAGACGAGTCGTGACACATTGGGGGAACTTCCTATAATCAAGCAGAGCTCACCGCTTCATTCAGACGGAGACATGCTAGCAAGGAAGCGCTTTGTGGGGGAAAGGTGGCTCGATTGGTTTTTGGGTTCAAGAAGGCTATGTCAGATCGAGATTGCAAATATCCCGGGAGACAACAGCCCCTCAGTGGAAACTCTTTGAACAAGATCGGGCTCGCGACCTGATCAATCATGGACAAGGATCAGAATCTGCTGAAGGTGGAGCATAATGGGAGGAGGTGAAGTCTAGCTCAAAGTGCATTGTCGAAGAAGGCTGGGGGATTTCAAGAACACCACGTCCGCCCAAATGCCTAGAAAAGAACGGCCCCTGGAGGAAGCTCTTTGGACATGGCACAATTCGCCAATGGGAAATAATGGAACATCATCAAGATCTGCTAGCAAGGGGGCATGACATTGCGTGGAGACAAATGATCCTGGCTCGAGGGACCTAGTTCCAGAGTGATGGGAAGTGGGAGACCACCAAGGCGGCATAACAATTCCTGGATACAATGGTACCTTCTTGGAAGCTTTGTAGGTCTGGCATGCCTCGCGGCTTCATGAACAGCGAACTGTGTCCGCCACCGAGGCAGCATGCGCAATGCAAGGTTACTGGGTCGAGGGGGGTTGAACAGGGGGAGACTCCGAGGACAGACAAAGCACGCACGAATCAGCTCTCGTGGTGGAGGTCTTTCCGTCTGGACGGGCAGAGTTCGCGACTTGATAAACAACCGGCTGCGATTGGGGTCTGCCAATGATGGTGGAAGGAAGGGATTAGGTCGAGAAGTTTTGGGTCTCAATCACCACGCAACTTTTCCACCACATCCACATCGTACAATGCGGAGCCCTCCTCCTTTCCCCGACGAGAGAACGAAGTATCCTCGAAACCCTTTACCCTTCGTCGAATCATTGGCCGATCAACGGATTACTCCAGCACGGCCGAGCAGCTCATCATCAACAGAGACCAACCGACCATCTTCATCGAACAACATTCCGACCAACTTGTTGTTTTTCTCGAATCCGACATTCGAGATACAACACTCTATGGATTCTGCTCGTGCGCTACAAGAACACTGGATAAACTGCTGAAGGCAGCGCGGTTCGGGATTAAGATGTGAGTTCTACGACCACAAAGTATTTGTCCAAAGGAGACACGCGCCAGCCCTCTGTGGCGACGCTCATCCTCGGAAAGGAACTTGAGGTGGTCCTTGAACCCCTACTTCTCTCGGTTGGCGTCAGGTGTGACTGTGGAGATTTTCAAGTTCTATAGATGCTCTTCAACGGTTCCATACCTCCTTGGTCAAGTGATCAGAGACACAGGTGGTTGTGATGAGCCAGATCTAGACAGTACTCCAGTCTCAAAACGATCGCACAACAACAGCTAAGTACATGTCTCCCATTTGTTTTGTCAACCATGCCTATACTTGCTCAGTATTTCCAATCCTTTCATTTCATTGTATCAAGTTCTGCATCTCTGTATCGCTCCGAGTATATTCCGGCGGGTATTGGAAAATCCCGACTTTGACCTGACGGACGTTCTCTCCTGTACATCTTTCTCTTGGAAACCTAAACATTATCAGTTCTGCATCCAAAATAGACGAAAACATACCCTTCCATGCATTCAGTACAGATAATGGAGCTGCCCCGAGAATAATATCTGAAAGCAACTGCCCTAAAGTCCATTGATTATCCTCCTGTAACCGCTGCGAAGACATCTAATCACTTCCATTCACCTATTCTCTTAAATCATACAATTCGTACATAGACCACACTTAGGTACCTAAAGCACTTAGTAAAATGAATCCACGAATCTATCCAAGCTATCAGAACTATGTACTAGATTTTGCGCAATCTGCTTGTGATCTCATCTCTTAAGTACTTCTAAGTTTGAAGTAATGCGTTAGGACATGAGCGACCGAGAATACAATGTTAATCTCAGAATACTGCAAGGACAATGCAAGATGAAAATGCAGCCATCTTTGTTGCGAAGTCCGAGTTTGGCAATTGAAAACAAACTGCTGGCAAAACTAAGCTGGGATTCACAGCAGCTGGAGGATTATCCGTCACTCTGCTATTGAAAATGATCACTACGAAGAATATCTGAGCAAATACAAGTCCAATATTGTAATATTTTTTGCTTATTTATATTGCTTCTCAAGTCTAGGACTGAGGACAAATGCACGATTGTCATCAAGATCAGGCAGCATAGTACATTATATCGGTATGCGTCAACAGTACATGCTGAGGATGTATATGATGTTACAACTGACATGGACAAACCCGGATGATTTATTGATCACTGAAGCTGATAACAAAGAGGTTCGAGAAACCATTGGAGTTTGTGTATCGGAAGTCAATCATAGAAAATCTGTACGAAAGCACATGCCAAGAAGGATAAACAGGCAGTCAAAACGAAGCAGATATCGGTCTGGACGCGCGTCAGGCCATCCATTACGAAATGTAAAAGCTTACTCCAATGCCAGTGATGGCCGGGTTCGATGCGAAGTCTCCATGCCGCAAAAATCCCGAAGTACGATTGGTTTCTGGGAGCCAGGGATATCTCTTCAAGCCCTCCGATACAGATGTCATAGAAGTAATCCCCCTCTTTCAGTCGATCCGGAGAAGGTTTTGATGATCAAACATCCATACCCGTGAGGCTCAGCTCCCTTTTTGAAGGTTTGTTTCGAAACAGAAGGCTGTGCAAGCGCTCAGCCCACGGCAAAACCGGGCACCATGCAGCCTCGGCGAATTACATCGCTTCATGAGAATAAATCAACCTTGCTGAGGGAAAGAATCGGTTTTAGCTGCAATTTAGACGAATTGGATTTCTCTATTTGAGCCTTCTAGGCTTTCGTTCCGTCGTATATCCTGGTTCCGCCGTATATCCACGTATTCAGGTGGCTTCGACGTACTGAAATCCTGAGTCGCAGGTTCACGGACAGCTTGGCTGATGTCCTGCAGCGTTTGATTGGTACCGGAAACGGCAAGCTTTCCATCAGGAATGCGGGAAAGCCCAGATATCTTCTCTGACCTTGAACCTTTTCAATGTGACCGAATCCCATATCAATTGTACAAGAGTTTTCGACAAAGAAATCATCCTGAGATGTCTGCTAGTTGCCAGCTCGCCGAGACACGAAAAGCTTGGTACGAGTAGATTCTGGAATGATTTGATGCAAGGCTGGGAGCCTCGGTGGGACACGCAATCATCCACCCGCCCACTAGTGCGTCCACCAGATCTATCGTCATGGCTTCGAATTCAATCTCCCAACGGGCCTTGCGACTCAAACATATAGCCAGGGAAGTAGGCGCTGTTCTAGACACCAATCCGACGATTTTAACGCCACAGCAAACCCCATCATTCAAAGTTCTAGACGATGAGAGGAAAGCAGATGCGATTCTTGGTCAATTGAGGATCGAGGAATCTACAGGCAAATCCCAGTCAAAGGGCTTGAGAAGATTCTCAGCTCGAAGTTCCAAGACTGTGTACACATACGATGAATTGTACGCAGCGTTATGTCGGGTTGTCTCTGATAATGGATTGGCTGGAGTTGTTGAAGTGTTACTCGGGAGGTTTGGTGCTGTGGGTGGGAACGTCAATCTTGCGAGAAGAGCCAGTGTCGGTATGATTCAAAGAATCAGGAATACCGACAGTGCCGAGCAGAGAGGTCAACTTATCCATGCAGCAACTGGGACTGGTCGTGATGATTTCGTTCAGCTTCTTGCTCCTCTTGCGGATCAGTCAAGCCTTGACCAAGCACTTCATATTGCCATTGAAAAGAGAGACTTGCAATGTATCGAGACTTTGCTACGACATGGTAGGATGACTGAACTTCGGTCGAGTGCTAGCTGACAGTTTTTAGGAGCCAACTGTGCTTTATTCGAGGGGACGTTCATCGAAATCGCGAAGCATGGAGATGCCGAGTTGCTTGCCCTGCTCCTGCGTGCGAGATTGAGAGTTTCGGATGAATGCATTACAAGAAGCTTACTTCCTGCAACGACTAGCGGTTCCTTGGATTCAGTGCTGTTTCTCATCCAAGCTGGAGCAAATGCAGGTCATGATTCTACAGCACTCATGCATGCAGTTGAAATGGATCGATCAGATCTCACAGTTGCCATCATTTCGAGCCCGAACCCTCCATCAGGTACGAGCTTGAATGCTGCCCTTGGATCTGTCTTTTCCACGACAGTATCTCCCGCCTCACGAATCCTCCTAGTCGAAGTTCTTCTTTGTAGCGGCCCCACAGGGAACGCTGCAAATGAAGCTCTATTCAAAGCAACCCTCCTTGCAAATGTTGACTTGATGCAACTCCTTCTGTCGCACAAAGTTGATATCAACTACAATGGAGCTGCCGCTGTAGCGCATGCGATTCAACGAAACCGAGGCGATCTCGTCGGAATTTTGCTTCAAGATCAAGCCTTGACACCTGAAAATGCCTCGGACTTGGTGCGACACATACCCCGAACGAGTCAACCTATGGATAAAATCGCCATTCTATCAAAATTGCTAGTCAATGGTGCCACTGGGACTTACTGCAACGAACTCTTGATCATCACGGCGGAGCAGAATGATCTCGAGACTGCTCAATTGCTTGTTTCCTATGGCAGAGATCAAAACACCCCCGTCTGTTCCGTCGATTACAATGCTGCTCGATGTCTTCAAATTGCTGTGGGTCGAAACCATGTACAAATGGTCAAACTTCTTGCCCTTGAAGGCGGTCCAACGAAGTTCTCCCTCGCTGCAGCCTTCTCATCGATCCCTCCAAATCTCAACAAGAATGATCACTTCTTGATTGTCCAAACTCTCCTCCGTGGTGGAGCTCAGGGTCCAGAAGTCAATGAAGCATTGCATGTTGCTGTCACAGGACATCATAAATCTCCAAGACTGGTTGAAGTGCTCGTTCAATTCGGTGCGGTTGTTACCGACGAAACCCTCTTCGCTTGCGTTACCCATGGTGCTGTCGAGATTCTTGATATTCTGATCACTGGAAATGTCACAGCTAAATGTTGCACTGAAGCCATAACAATCGCGGTAAGAATTCATAGCGGTGGTATCCGATTTCGAATCGTCAAGCTTCTTCTTGGTCCTGCGACATCTGCCGGTCTCGATGTCCCCCAAATCGCCGATGCAGTCATCGAGATCCTTCAGAATTGCCCCGAAGACATCAAACTCTTGGCTCTTCTTTGCAAGGAAGGAAAATCAAACGTAAATTACAACAACGGGCTCGCAGTGGTTCTTGCTACAAAGCAGACAGATCCCGTGATCCTGGATATTGTTCTTCGTGGCGAAGGGGGTGTACCAAATTCGACAACAATCGAACAAGGACTTCGATGTGCAATTGATTTGCCACCAACGGATCTGAATCGACGGGTTAAAGTTGAGGCATTACTTTGGAGAGTGAAGCCTCAAGATGCAATGGACCAGGCATTGATCAAGGAGATCGGAATCGCAATGGCCACCAAAGATGTTTCAGTAATCGCAGTCCTCCTCGCAGCTGGTGCGGACATTAATTCGTACAATACGAAGGCTTTGTGTTTGGCAGTTACAGATGCAGCAATCATGGATCTGATCCTTTCAAAGCGCCCGAATCCAAAGAGCCTCTCAACGGCTTTCTCGTCAGCGTTGACTCTCCAAGATCCAGAGAGACATATTATGTGCGACAAGCTTTTGAGAGCCGGAGCTTCCGGGGAAGAGATAAGCAGAGGTTTGTGTGTAGCTGCGAAAGAAGGGCCTTCGGCTTTATCATTGATGAAGTTACTACTCCCTCACGCCGACGTCAATTTCAAAGATGGTCAGGTGTTTCGATTCGTGGTACGGCAAGTTTTCAGCGAGGCACTGGACTTGCTGCTCTGCTCACAACTAACCCTGCCCTCCCCTGCAACCAAAGCCACTGCTTTCCAAGAAGCTTTGAAGCTGAAACGTCGAGATGACCGATTCAAAACGACACAGCAAATATTGAAGCTGGGAATCTCTGTGCCAGTCATCTCGGATGGCTTGGTCGTTGCAGTAAACCTTGGCGACATCGAACTCGTGAACTTCCTCCTTCAATCCGGTGCCTCTATCGAACACAAGAACGGCGCAGCTTTTCACTCTTCGGCCAGTTCTGGCAATCATGCGATATTGAAGTTGTTGGCAGACAGAAAACCTACTCTTTCCACATTGACGAGTGGATTTGGAGGTGCTTCTGCGATCAAAGGTCAACCCGATGCTTATTTCCTTGTCCTCGAAACACTTCTAAAGGCTGGCATGCGCGGAGAAGCAATTGATGCTGCGCTGGTTGATGCAGTGCAGGGCGGGGATAGAAATCAAAAGATCGCTGAGCTGCTTTTCAATGGTGGCGCATCGCTGGAATGGCGAGATGGAGAAGCTTTGGTGATCGCAACTCAATCGGGCTCAATCAAGACGTTGAAGTTACTGCTTGAGCGAGCAGCACCCCAGCATGTTCTGGCCAGATCTTGGACAATTGCTACCCAGCTACCTAGAGATCAGCGATACAGTGTGTTGGAGATGCTTCTACGGGCGGGTAAAGCAATCGATGGCCATGTCTCGAAAACGCTCACGGCTGCAACCCAAGAAAGCCCCTCGGATCGAAAGTTGATCAAGATCCTCTTAGATGCGGGAGCATTCGATCGTGGAGAGTCCATGGTATATGCAGCGAAGTCTTTGGATCTCAGAACTCTGACGTTGCTTGCAAACTCTCCCAAGGCAATCGAATTTATTTCCACGGCATTCAAAGATGCTGTGAATACCGGCTCGCTCTGGCAGTCAGCAACTGGTCTGGCAATCGTGGAATTGATGTTAAAGAAGGGAGCTTCTGGCGATGCCGTAGGGGAGGCTTTGTACCGCGCAGTCGAAAGGTCGGAGAATGGTTCAGACGTCCTTGCCGGTGACTTCTTGGAAGTCTTTCTGAGGTACGGAGCTGATGCTAATTATCAGCGTGGATTAGTTCTACAACGTGCTGCCTTACAAGTCGATGCCGAACTAATTGACAAACTTCTCCCATCAGCAAATGTGCAGAGCAAAGCTATGGCAATGCCGTATTTGTTCTCGTCTGGTGCGGACAAGGCGAACGTGCAGCGAGCTCTGGGAGCATTCAGCGAATCATTTTCTGGGGAAGAGCGAGATGAAGTTGTCTTGTTCAAGCATCCAGACGTCGAGCTCGAGCCGGTTCTCTTCGAAGCTTTGGGGAAATTCCCTCGAGATACAACAATTCTTCGAACCCTGCTGGATATTGGGTACAACCCCAATCAATGGCAGATGTGCGGCGACGAGGAGAGTTCTGAACCATGGCCAATTCTTTGCTGGGCGTTGGACCAACCCGAGAAGAAAATCTCGAACGCTGTGGTTGAGATGCTCATCGATGAAGGGGCAAACATCAACTTCAGATCTAAATCTGGCATCACCCCACTTACCCTGGCCATTCAGAATCAACGAGCGGACATTGTCTTGAAGCTTCTTACCAAAGGCGCCAAAGTCACTGAACCTGACTCAGAAGGTATTACTCCTTTGAACCTCGCAGGGTCACTCACAAACACAGACATCATGGGGTACATTCTTCAAGCTGGAGCCGAAACAGATGATGGAAGTCTCCATGATGTTGCGAGACAACTTCGCTGCGACGTAATGCGAACCTTGATCAAGAATGGCCACGAGGTTGATTACCCAAGTGATCGCCATGAAGGTCGAAGTGCATTGGCAGAACTGTGTCTGAGGGCAATGGACAATTCCCCTTCACCTGCGAAGCTGGAGGATGCGATCCAGTGTCTGATTGTGAACGATGCCAACATTCGAGAAGTCAGCTACTCTGGGAAAACAATATTTCATTACGCACTGGATTCCTCAGATCCTGTCACAATTCTCGCAGTGTTGTTGAAGATGATGTGGAAGTTTGTCAACGAGGATGCATTCCTCTTTACCGACAAGAAATACACCTATTCGCTGACAAAATACGTCGAGAAAGGACTTTTTGGAGGCCCACAGCATCAAAAACAAGAGCTGCTTCAACTTTTACGAAACAAACGGGCAAAAGATAGGTTCTGGGCAAATTCAATTGATGATGTCCAGCCGGATGATTACTGCAATGGTCCACCTCACATCGAAGCCGAAGTCCTGCTTCAAAAATCGAGATTGAAGAGACAGTCGGAACAGCGAGAAGATGTACAGAGATTGCTTGAATTGAAGCGAACTACTGTCATTGGAGAGGTTGAGATAATGAATATTATGACACAGGCGGAGATCGCGCGGGAGAGGCAGAAGGGGATGGTTGAAAGGGAATTGCTGACCGAGAAGGCGAATACCCAGATGCAGCTCGACATGACAGCGGATGTCCAGCGGGATAAAATGTTGAAGCAAAAGTACCTACGAGACGAAGGGCATAAAAGGCAGCTGAGGGATATCCAGGTTTCAACACAGCGAGCAATCATGGCGGAGGAGTCGGAGAAGGAGCGGGCGAGAAGTGTGATGCAGATCGAGTTCATGGAGAAGAGAACACAAATCGAGAATGCCGCTATGAGAGAGCGTGCGGAAATTGAAAATAACGGTACCAGGACGCGATTGGCGATCGAAGGGAGTGCATTTCAGGAACATGAGCGTGTGCTGGTGAAGCAACATGAGAGAGAACTTGCGAGGATCAAGATGCAGAAACAATTGGTGGCGGGGCAAACTACTCTGGCTGGAACTTTTCAAGGCGCTGGTTTGAATCAAAGGCAGATTGGGTATATCACGGAGGCTTAAAGTTATTTCGTGATAATGAATGATAGACGTATTTAATTCTGGGGTTTTCGTGGAGGCAGGCGTCCGGTGGCTCGTGAGGATCACGATGACAGAACACGACTTTTTCACGTACACGCGGGGGTTTGTATTTAAAATTGCAAGATATTGCATCATAAAATTCAGTTGGATAATTCTGGAATGATCACAGCCGTGATCGTAGACTCTGGAGGGAGCAGGCATGGTTGACTTCCGCACATTTGACCTGCCAAGGTTCAGTACATTTTCATCATTTGCAATCAGCGCGTTAATGAGGAGTCTTGAACCTTTAAAGAGATGATTTTGAAGTTAGAAATATACACAAGCGCCCTTGGATATCTATTCCTCTTCCCATTTTCGAATCGCTCGTCAGTTTGAAGTTGAAAGTGGCGGCTTACAATTTCTGCTTGTTAGGGAAGAGCTCTCGACAATTCGAAATAAACAAATAACAACGAACGGTTCCACGTTAATCTAATCGACAGCTTTGCCTTTCAAAAGCTTTAGAGAGGACCCTTCTAAAAGTTGAGGTACACAATTCGGCCTCCGCTTTGCGACCCAGCCAGATCCCCACTTCAATATTCCGAGACCGCGGGCATGCAGCCTATTCCACAAATTCACAGAGCTCAGTTCCATGAATCCACCAAACTACCGTCTGTCTCTCGCCTATTTATAAATGCAACACGAGTTTGGACCTCCTATCCGAGCATCTCCCGTCCCAGCCATCGTATCAGACGCAGAAACTCTCAATTGTGATAGCGTTAATCGAAGCCGTAGATCTTCCAATTCCCTCTTCACCCAAATTGCCACAATCATCCACCTTGTTCCTGGAAATCTCTCTGCTATTCCTCCAACATCCTTTCGATCTCAGCCCGCTCAGATCTACCATCCGTTGCTGCCCATGCAGATACAAGATCGAATGGGATGTAATAGGATCCTAGTGGCCGGTATTGCATCATGATTTCTGCTGCTAACCATAGCAGTTCCGACGCAAGTCTTGCTGCATCTGCTGACAGAGCGAGATCGTCAGGCGAGAAGACCCGAAGGACGCTTCCCAGATTCAAGACGATAGACCCTATCAACCCAACTGCTGCTTGTACGGCGGTGTATTGTTTTGTTCCAGGATACGACCCCAGTCATGTCTGGTATTGGCTTGAATATGCGTAGCGTAGCATAGATTGGTGTTAACTTCGAAAAATACCACAGAGCGTAGCTTTAACTTAACACAGCACATGCCAACACTGTAGCCTCAAGTGATAGCATGGCCCAACGACGCCCATGAGCATGCGACATACCTCTATGTCGACATCTTGGTGCAGCTGGTCGAGAGTGAAGTCAACTCGCTGACTTTTGCAATTGGAGAGACTTTACCGACGCCCAAGCTTGGATAGTCGATGCCACGCATGATACTAGGCTGAGGGCAAAGGCTACCACAGCAATCCAGGAAGTCCACCATTGGTGAGGATTCCGACGATCTATCCACAGTTGTCTCCAGTTGTCTGGTGGTGAGAGATATACCTCCTCGTAGAGCTCAAGTAGCCGCTCTCCCCAAATCGTGAATTCCCGAAGACTCGAGCGTTTTGGTCCCTCGAAAGGCGGGATAGAACGAAATGTTTGATTGTGTGAGTATAGCAGATGCTGTGTTGCAGGGTCCCAATGAGGGAATAGGAGATTTAGCGTCGTGATTGTCTCCCTTAGTAACGCGCACGGGAGGATTTTAGCTCTAATCAGAGATGAGCATAGGGACGACACAGGAGCGAACTTCTTTCTCGTGTGGTACAAAAGGTACTTACTTCTCATGTCCGCAAACTTCTTTACAACCGCTCTGCATATGTCCAGAGAGAAAATCTTTTTGCGAAAAAATAGACAGGACCTTGGCACGACGATCAAGCCTCAAATGATCCTCGAGGCTCTCAGTCCATCTCACCTGCAGTCCACAGATTTTGATCATATTTACGACTGTGAAAGAAGGGTCGAGGCGCACACCCCGTACGAGGAGCGCATCTGCAGGCGATGTGGGGAATTGAGACGCAATAAGCCCTGAGAGAGTTTGCTCCTCAGTCCAGCGGATTGAGGGTTTCTGAGGAGTACGGATCGCAAGCTCTTGGTCGCGTACATTCAGCATGAGCCAGAGTCAGATCGTGAGGTCGATTGATCAGTCGATTGCAATGTCATTGGCCGTCCGAAAGTAGCCTTTCAACTGCTGTCGAAGCTCTGATCTTGGCTTGTCTCTGCCCGCCGAGAGTGTGCGACATACATGCAATATATCTTCGTGTACTTTCACCGCCAAATTCGAAATCTCCCAAGAAGGTGATGAGATGCCTATCCGAAGCCGTCTCCACTCGGTCTCGTAATAACTCAGATAGCCCGTCAAGGCTTGAAGATCGACTGTGCCTGGAGGGGTCCCAAAAAATGTCTCAACAATAGCTTTGCGAGTCTCCTGGCTAAGGCCCTCGATCTGGACGTGTGAGCCGGATTGCATGGCGGGCATCGCGATGAAGAAAGTTTGTGGCAGATGGATGATATTCAATCAAGTCCATTGATTTTGTACAGGATTGCAGCTAGAACGAACGAATTTTGTTGATGGTGCGGTCAGCCATGCAGTGTGTCTATTGCGGCTGAGCAAGATCACAGCCACCACCAACACAAGGCTACTGTAGCCAAGAGGGCGCGGTGCGGCGAAGGAGGGGGACTTTAGATGCAGTCAGTAATGTATGTGAGTTGCTTGACTTCTATCCTATCTTCGCAACACCAAAGGACATCTTTTCCGTCCATCTCAACTATTTCACCCAGTGAGGAATACCTTATTTACTATCAGAAAACACAACATGAACGTCAGTCATGTGCTGATACAATTTAGGTTGAGCTGGTGTATGTCTCTTTCTTGGAAATGGCGCTTCAGCTTCGAAAGCAAGACCAACGTCCCCTCACTTCCAAGGCAGTGGACCAAGTGCAAAGCGCTGGCAAACACGGGGCCAATTCTCTGCTGAAGCTCCTTGGGCTGAAAGTGCCAACACATACCCCTCAAGCAACCAGGGAGAGTGGCATCAAGACAGAAAGCACCGTCGAGACAGCACCTCTTCGTCAGGAGTCGCGACATGAAGTTACTTTACATATTGTCGGAGGTTCGATTGGCTCAAGCGGATTGGCGTTGACCTCAGCGGCCGCGGGTGGTTTAACCTTACCTTATACAGAGTCAACAGCTATAGGAGCAGACGCTTCATTAACTCCAAACTTTTCAATTACGACTCGTATCCCAGGAATAAATCTCGAGCCCCCATCCAACGCGATTACTGCTATAACCACATCTAAACAGTAGACAGTTGTTTTATAAAGCCAGCAGGCTACAATTGTTAAGGAACCAGAAACCAGGCATAGACATAAGAAAGTCAAGGTTTACAATATCGATAAGGGAGTCGTTATAGCTCCCGAGGCTATTATAGATGCGAAGGATCTAGAGACTTAGAAGTAAATTAAGCCCCGCTTGCAAGATACCCTTTTTAACACTTTTCGGCCCTAGAGAAATCTAGATCCATCACTCGCTCTCGAATTTATAATGGCAGGCCCTAGCGCTAGTAGCCTTCGACCTACCGGTATCGTAGTTTGCTATAGTGAACCCCATAAGAAACAACTGCGCAAAATCCTGAAGTCGCAGACTTGGCTGTTATCGTTCGAGTTTTAGTGTGTGGTTATCGTCGATACTCTCGTGCATCTTTCGGGGGATGTAGGACCCTAAGGGGACGTTGTATGAATCGAGATGAGGACTAGCTTCTTTGAGGGCTCGGGCACCTTATGCGGTCGCCTCGCGAGAGTCGAGGGCTAAAGCTAGGAAGATCGAGTTCTCTTTACTATCGGTGGCACGGTGATAATAGACCGTAGATTGTTTGCTATTATCGCTGCTCACGCACTAGAGGCAAGGGAGCCAGCCTCTGAAATGTGCGAGAACTTGCTAGTCACGCTAATAACAGACTTGGATAATGATGTAGTAAATGGAGACGAGTTAGTGTCCGACTCGGATCTCGACTCTCCATTTATTACGTTTAGCGAGCCTACGAGAAGTACTGCGAATGCTGTCATATACTTATATCTTGTGGCTGATCCTACCACTAATATGACGGCGGTTTACGACGGGACATTATAACTACTAGGCATTATATGGTAGCGCATCGGATTAATATAATAACCTCTATCGTAGTCTTCTCATTTACACTTATAATAAAGCTCTCGGTTTCATGAAACGCTTGACTAGGCACTAATCGATCTAGCAGAGTATAAAGAGTAACACCTGCCTAATATGATATCCCTGTCCGGTTGGCAAGGCACTCCTGTAACATCTTGGCTTAAAGAATTAGAAATGGTGGCGTTTAAAGTAATAATTAATACGGGAGTTAACGGCATGGTTATAGGGTACTTGACGGATTGTCTAGCTTATTTACAGTTGGGAATCTCAACATTAGAGGTTCGCTAGATTGTCCTTGAGACACCCTTAGGTGAGTGAAAGTTAGAGGCCGTCTTTGCTAGAGGATGCTTACTATAAATAGTACGCGGCGATTTAGGCGCGTGGGTCTTTTAAGACAACAAGCTCTATGGTCACGTCATTGCTAGACGAGGTGCTGTGCCCTAGGTCTATATGGTGCCTGCTACTAAAATAATTAAAGATATTAAACTTAAGTTTTAAGTTGCGCGTATATAACTTCTCGATCTCTTGTTGTGTTTCGACCCTTTTATATTACTAGCCATAGCACCGTACTCTTTATCTGCTCCTTCTAATAAGTTGTTGCTCTTAGAGGAGTCGCGGTCTAAGTCTATAATTAAGCCGAATCTAGTTTCCGAGCTCTCTCCTTTACTTGCCAGACGATTTAATCCGTTTAGCACATAGTACTCGACTACGAGGAGTGGCAATGAAGTATATATTAATAGGTGGGATGCTCGCGGTTAGTCACACTCTCGTCCTTACCTTGCTTTATATATTTAATCTCGATAAGAACCACTACTAGAACCTTTACTAGCTCCCGAGGATACAAGACATAGGCGTGTAACAGGAGACCGGAGAAGGTAGCTAGGACAGGCACTCTTTAAAACCCCTAATATAGAGACCTCTAATGATCGTATTTGGTATAATTAATTTACTTCGACCGACTGAGTTTATAATAATATCGCTAATACTTATCGGATTCACTAACTAAGACTCTGGAAAGGGGTTTAGGGAAATATCTACCGTTAGTAGGATATTATATAAGGCTAGGTCCTTATTATTATTATTAGCTTAGCTGTCGCTTTAATTGCGTTTGTAGTTAATGTGTTTAAAGCTACGATCTCGTTTCTTAGACTTAGGTACTGCTCTAGAGTATAGTATTTTAGTTCTTAGGTAAAGGCATTCTTGACCTGCGTTTTTGTGACTAAGATACTAATTACAAATACAAAAATGTTGTCCCGGTGGTAGTTGCCCTTAATAGTAGACCTGGGCTGATTTTATGAATATTTTATTAGGCCGGAGTATACTCGGTTTTACTATCTATCTTTGCTTTCCCGTCGCTCTAGCTCTTCTTTTAACCTTAGTCACATTAACAAGCAAGCTGTGTCTGCTATTCGCGCTTTCGTAGAGCTAAAACTAGGAGCTTGCGGGCGACCTTATTATTAATCTGGTACCTGTTAACAGTCCTGAGCCACGATTATATACAATTTATTGCGTTATAAGAAGCGGCCTCGCTAGAGTGCGTATTATTCTTAACAGGTTCGTTCTTTATTGCTTCTTAGGCTTTAGTTCGCTCTTTATTAAGTTTGTTAGCCTTATTTTAAGTATAACGTCGGGGCTGCGTATCGGAATAGAAGACTCGTTAGTGTATATCGCCGCATCCGTACGTAACGTTACGTGCCGACTGTTTTCTAAATATAATTAGAACGATTCTCGGAGGCGCGAAATACTCACCGTAGCGGCGGCGGTAGGTATCTTAGTCGCGTTTAGTACATTAATCGGTGGACTAATATTTGTCCTCAAGTAGGTAGCTTACGTACTTCCTACGGATCCCTAATATCGTTTGTTGTGTCGTGGCCTTAGTAAGCCTTAGGTATTTATAACTTTACGGGAATGCGAATCTATTTTAGGTTCGTTATAATTCACAATAGTAGTTCTTTTAATTTATCGTCTTTACGGTTGTCGGTGTTCTTTGTAGAGTATTAGGAGCTTTATTTATCAAGGCCTCAGTCCTTTGGAAAAAGTGCTGCCGCAACCACCCATTTTTGACGCTGTCCCCGCCGTGGCATACCGTTTGGGTGGCTCTCGTTACAGGAACGATGGGCTATTAGAATGAGTTTGGCAAAATGTCAATGCCTAGTCTGCTGAACGTGCTGGTCGCGCCATGCGATCGCGTAGGCAATGAGCAGCACGTCAGGGTTGGATCATTACAGCTTTGTCCTGATGGCTCGGATGAAATCTATCGACTTCTTCCGCAGCTCCTCTTTGCACTTCTTACTAATATGTTTCTGGCTGTTATTACTATCGGCGTCGTAAGTGTCCTGCATTCCAAACCTAGTGAAGAAAGTCAGCTTACCCACCCATCCAACGACAGAAAGTTCCAGGTGGTATCTTTGCTCCTCTGCTAGCTCTCGGAGCCTTGGCTGGCCGTCTAACTGGTCATCTTCTACAGTTGGCCATGGAGGCACTTCCGGCCGGAAGTGACTGGACTAGATGTTCTGGAAATGGTGGAGTGACCGCCGCCTGTATTCAACCCGGCCTTTATGGCCTCATTGCCGCCGCTTCAAAGTGGTCAATAAGCCAGCCGGCTTATAAGCTAGCCAATCAGCTGGCTGATTTTCGTCAGTCAGTCAGCTCAGCCCTAGCCCTAAGTCAATCAGTTGATATATACTCAGCTTACCATTAGCTTATAAGCTGAGGCAGGATTTTTGGTGATTTTGGAGTTATAATTCCTAAGTTAGTAATACCGAATTGGTGTTTGAACTAGGGATTTGAGGTACCCGCGGAACGGAAAAACCACCTCCGACAAGCCAAAATTAGGTGGTGAAACCCGGCAAGATAACGGAAATCCTTTTATACTGCATTACCCATATCTTATTATAAAAGAAGTAGAAAGACAATTATTTGCTGCAAAATCATAGAAGGCACGGGGGGAGGATGGCCTGCCTGCGATGGTCTGGAAGTAGATCTGGCTAGCCGTGAGGCACCGCGTCCTGGCGCTATTTCGAGCATCTTTAGAAGAAGAAACACTACCTAGCCAGTAGCGGCACGCCAAGATTATACTACTTAAAAAGCCTAGTAAATAAGACTATATAGTTGCAAAGGCTTGGAGACCGATCTTACTTTTAGCGACTCTTGGGAAAGTGCTCGAGTCGGTGGTCGCAGAGAGGATCTTATACGCGGTCGAGACGTACGGCCTTCTCCCGACTAATTATTTTGGAGCGCGCAAGCAACGATTAGCAGAATAAGCACTTATACTTTTATAAGAGCAGATATATACTGCTTAGCGGGGTCGAAAGATTATAAGCTTAGTTAGCTTTAATATTAAGGGCGCCTATAACGGAGTTTATAAAGAAAGGTTATTTTAAAGAATAAGAGCGAGAGATATATTAAAGGAGCTCCTCCAATAGATAGAGGCATTTTGCTCGGAACGTATAGTAACGATCCAAATTAACGGATAGTCCGTAGAGACCCGAAGCCTATTACAAGCGGGCTTCCCTTAAGGCTCGCCTTTGTTTTTAATCTTATTTCTCTTCTTTAATGCCGACCTCGTATAACGATGAATTAATAGTCACGGAGAAGCGACAGTATTCGTCGATGATTTTATAACGTAAATCACAGGACCCACGGCACAAAGTAACCGGGAAAGCATTTAAGCTATTATTAACGAAGCCTTAGACTAGGAGAGAAGAAGCGGAGCGATGTTCGAGGCGGAGAAGACGGCAATTATATATTTCACTTATAAACCGTACAAGTTAGACTCAGAACCCTTTATTATTAAGGGATAAATTGTTTAACTAAAAGACCATATCAAGATCCTCGGAGTAGTTATAGACTCCAAGCTCAAGTACAAAGAGTATATTATAAGGGCAACCTTTTAAGGCCTAGAAGCAGCCTTAAAGTTAAAGCGGCTTAGAGGTTTATCTCCCGCGGCGGCGCGACGGCTCTTCACTTCCACCGTCGCACTAGTAGTAGACTACGCCTCTAACGTCTGGATATACGCCTTTAAGAACAAGCTAGTAAGACTTATTAATAAGGTCTAAAGGATAAGAGCACAAGTAATCGTAGGAATGTTCCTTACGGTGACAACGAGTATAGTAAAAGTAGAGGCTTATATTGCCCCTGCGTAAGATCGGTTCTAAAGACGAGTAATTAAATTATGGACAAATATTTACACTCTGCCCGATACTAACCCGCTTCGCAGGAATACGTCTCGAATACGAAAATTTAAAAGATAACACCGCTTACTACTTTATTAGGTGATAAACGCACTTAAGGATATAGTAATAAAAGACTTAGAAACGATTAACCCGTTTATACTAGTACCCTAAGAGAAACGAGTACAAATTATTTATAACGGAACAATAAAAGAGAGGATAAATGCGGATTAGATAGTACGCATTACTATAAGCAGCTCGGCGAGGAATAGTATAGTAAGAGTAGGCGGAGCTATCCAACTGGCGACGTTAATATACGATAATCTAAAGCTTGAGATTTTTTCCTTTACATTCGGCATAAGATTAAAGCAGTATTTATATTTCGGAGAACTAGTAGCGATAGCATAAGCGTTGGGCGCGCTACTAAAGCTTAGATTTCGTAGTATTACACTACTAACAAGTAATAAGGTAGTAGTACTCATACTTAGGCAACCTCGTTAGCAGTCTAGGCAAGAGCACGTCCGCTATATCTATAACTCCATTAAATTACTACGGAAGGAGGGAAACGTGATATTAATTACCAGTATATGAACCCCCTCAAGCGAAGAAAATAAACTCCTAAAGCTCGCCAAGGAGAAGGCGAGAGAGGCTACTTAACAAGACGCTACTCCACAAATACAAACTCCTAAAGTGTAATCGACAACCCTTAACGTGGCATAATCTAAACTAGGCATTAGTAAGAGCTTGCTAGAAAATGTCGGAAAACATTCTAAAAGAGTTAACGCAGCACTACTAAGTAAATATACGCGACAGCTTTACGACAAACTAGTATAAAAGAAAGCGAGTATCCTTGCTTAACTTAAAACAAGTATAATAAGACTAAATGCGTATCTCCACCGAATCATAATAACAGCGACAAATCAGTGTACATATAAATAAGCGAGAGAGACAATAAAGCATTTCCTCTTCCGATACAGGCAATAAACGGCGTATTAAGCAAAGATGCTTCGATACACAGACACACATAAAAGCAATATCTCCTTTTATTTAAGAGGGAAATCGCTATTAGATAATAAAGGCTATACTCTAAATATAAAGGCCGTTCGAGTAACGATACAATTTACAATAATCACCGGCCGACTCGACGCAAACCAACTGTAGATAAGCCAAAGCACTTAACCCGCGACACCTAACCTAACTTATACTTATTACCTCGTGCTACAGATAGTAAGCATCGCTTTAGTTACCGAAGATAAGATGCTAAATACTTAGAGAATTGCCTTTAAGCTAGCCTACTAACAATACTACTAACCCACGAGAATCCGTAAGAAATAGGAAAGAAGAGGAAACATAGGCTAAGAATAAACTCTATATAGGCTTGAAGGAGACTAAGACAATTCTTTAGAAATATATTAGTAGATTAGTAATAGTTGCCCTCTCGGCTTAGTTAGCGTAATAAATTATATGTGTATGTGCATCACCTATATACATTAACTCCCTAATTCTATTAATATTAGCACCAAAATCATATCTCGCCATACCTTACTTATCGTCGTTAAGAAAGCTACCTCTAAGGCTTCAACCTCACAATCTGCCGCCTCCGTTCCTAGTATTTTTGGCCGTATAATAGCTAGGTCGAATACTAAAGGATCTTTCGTTTCAGTTGCCTTAACAACACTCTGTGACACCTATCAAAGGCCTTTACCGATATATAACGAATTCTTACGACCCCTACAAGCTAAAGAAAAACGATTTACTATTAGATTACTCACCTTTTGCGAACGGTTAGCTATTGTTTAATAATAGGAAGGTAAACTTACGGAAGTTACTAACTAGGAAAACTCTTGCCCTTGCATTAAAGAAGCCATCAAGGTCTTGGGTTTAAGAGTTAAGATATAGACTAGTTTAACTGGCACACCCTAAGAAACACTAATTTTAGCTATATAAACGCTATAAGTTGCGAGGGGGTTATTAAACGATTTTGTGCCTAAACTAATAATATTAGGTTATTATAACTAGCGGTTTTCAAAGCATAAAGAATACGTCTTTAATAGTAATAGCCTCAAGAACGCAAAGAAGCACTTGCGATTAGTCCACTTCTTAAATTCCGAGGGAGATATATGGCGAATGGAAGCTACAAGACAACCTACATAACCCTCTAGATATATAAGTAGTAATCCTAACAAGGTCATTCCCTTCCGGCAAAAGGAATTCAAGAACGCCTTCTTAAAATGAATTATCCTGGACGATATAAAAGCTCGTAAAGTAGCGTCAAAACATCTTAAAAACATATTCCGGATAACTAATTATAAAGTTATTAACGCACTCCCTACTACTCATAGTACTATAGCCTCTTAGATTAACGATATGTTTTAGTACTTTAAGCCAAAGGTGATTGCAAAGGTTCAAACCGCGATATCTAGAATCTCTATCACTTTTAATAACTAGAGCTCTAAGAGAGAGAAAATCAGCGTTGTTGCTATGGTACTCCACTTTATTAATGCCAAAGGAGAAAATATTACACGCCTTATTAGCTTACCAAAGCTCCCAAACCACGGAAAAACAAGAATTAGTATGTATTTGTCTCTTTAAGATCATTGTAATACTAACTACTAACAAAGCAAGCCTCAGTTATTCTCCCACTTCTCGCGCGGTTTAGTATCACTTCCCATAACCTTAGCTACTTTATCCTTAACAACGCGACTAACAATAATACTACACTTGTAGAGCTTGTAAAGGGTCTTCTTACTTCGACCCTAAACAGCGACGATTGCGGTGTATAGGCCACATCCTCAACCTCATCGTAAAGGCTTATCTCTTCGGTCAAGACAACGCGAGCTTTAGGGGTACATGTAAGGCTGCAGGAGCCCTAAGGCGTCGACAACTTTGGAGGGAACGCGGAGAGCTCGGAAAGCTTTACAACTTAGTAGTACATGTTATGGCTTCTAGGAAACGTTCTAAGCCATTTGAGGATCTGCAAAAGACATATAATAAGGGGAAAGTAATAGACAAAAGCCTAAAGTTAGTGTTAGACGGAGGTATACGCTAGAACACCTCATATATAATGATCACGCCCGCCATCCTCCTTCGCGAATCTCTCGATCGATACGCCTACAAGCTAAGAGTATCAAAAGACGCGTTTGATATGGAGACATACGAAGAAGACTACTTAAACAATAACGAATGGTCTACCTTGGAGCTTATTTCTAAACAACTAGAACCTCTCTTTCTTCTTACTAAATCGCTCGAAGGCAATACAAAACTAATTAAAAGCGCAAGCAAGCCATCTCATGGAGCTCTCTGGGAAGTGCTACTTGTATTTAAAGGCCTCCTGCAACACTTTGAGTCTCTTGAACGCAAGGCTGCTCTAAGTCGCGTATTGAACAATCCATCACCTTGGCTTGGGGCAAAGCAAAAGAGTACTACGTTAAGACTGACCTTTTTATTACGTGGCAAGCTACCTTAGTTCTTCATCCTCACTAGAAGTAGTAATATTTCAATGAGAAGTAGACAGGTATGAAGCGAGCATACGTGACTAAAGGCAAGAAGGCTTTGAAGAAGCTATGGGGGAAGCACTACAAATCAAAGCCTATTATACGGCAAGAATCAGTTACGCCAAAGCCTCCAAAGCAAATCGATTACCTAGAGGCAATGCTAAATGGGTTAGCACCTACTAAAGCTACACCTGTGGTACGGTCCTCAAGTCGAAGAGATTAGTTGGCTTAGTATCTTAACGAGCCTTATTACGAGACTCCGCCTTTTTAGTACTAGAAGCTTAAACAAGCTTAGTGGTCACAACTTACTCAAATGGCGTTTGACTTCTTGGCCGTACCTGCCATAAGCTCGGATTGTGAGCGTGTTTTTTCTTCTTGCTCTAAGCAAATAACGCAGGTCTCTAGGTTACTAAGAGAGATACTGTGGCACAAAGAATACTTAAAGAATTAGAAGCACAAAGGCGCCGTCAAGTTAATAAGTTACTATAACGCAGTTTAGTTAGGAATATGATTTTTAGCCTCATTTTTGTTCCCTGCAGCTTATAAGCGGCTTATAAGTTGATCAGTTAAGTCAGTCAGTTAGCAATTTGCACGTAAGTCAATCAGTTAGAGAAATGGCTCAGCTGATGACTAACTGATTGGCTTATTGACCACTCTGTCTATTTACAGCTTGACTAATCAATTCGCGTTGCTTTAAGCAGGGCAAAATAAAGCACGTGAAGTACATCAGGAAGCTGGAAAAGCATACTATGCTGTACGCTGCTCATATTCTTGATCCTCGCTGCCGCACGTCGTTGATCAAGGATATGATGCCAGATAAGGCTGATTCGATTCTTTTAGCTGTTCAAAGATATTTCAAGAGAGAATGGCCTCAAGCTGGCGTTGCTGGTACTCCTGTAACAGCTTCACTATTATCTACAGCTCTGCCAGAGACTTGTCCTGCTAGTTTATCGGTAGCACGTTGGAAGGCCTTATAGAAAAAACACGAGCAGAACGTGACAGTGAGTACAGTACCTCTTTAGGCAGAACTTGAACGCTGGTTTCAGTTGATACCTGTGGACTAGGGCAATAACGATTCTCCCGATTTCGTACGCGTTTAGTGGTTGCAGAGATGAGTACGGTATCAGACGTCATTCGTTGAAGTCAGAAACTGTACGAGTTTTGACGCTTTTACGGAGTGCGTACGAATCGGAAGATATTGTCGATATAGCTTTAATTAAGGCGGCGGCAATAGAGCTTGATATTTAAGCACTAAAGAACAGTATTTTATGGCGTCCCGACAATGTGGTAGGACAGTTAACAGAGGGTAAGTTAGTCCTTGATTTGTATATAATTTCCTAACAAAATTAAAACACAAATACCATTATATCCGATCCTCTTAGATCTTCGACAACTATAATTCCTCCGATCCCCGCTCCCTCCGCCCCTACAACTCCAACATCGACTCCAATAGCTACTCTAACAGCTTGATTATACACACAAGGCATAAGACTTGCTTTTGCAGAGATTTACAAGTCGAATAATATAGGGAATTGCTGTTAAATTGGGTGCAAGGGGAGTGCTGTTAGATTAGATATTTAGGTCAAGAATTTAAGGCTGATTCAATGAATCCTTCGAATCGACTTTTAAAAGCTTTGAATCTGATGAATCAGAGGCCCGAATTCCTTGAATTGTTACGACAGGTATACTTCGGCTACGGTTCAGCTAGGTTAGGGGTCCGGAACAGGTCCGACTCCCGTCCGACTCCCCTCCGACTCCCTATATATATGGCTCCCTCCTGTAGAGTAGCTCTGTGGTTTTGTGTTCTAAGTGTTAAGTCAACCTTCTGCGTCCAAGGCTCTTGTGTCGTTACATGAATCGTACATACGAATATTCGATTCATTCAATTCAAGTTTCATTCAAAAAATTCAAAAAATTTAGCTTCAATTGCCAGCCCTATACCCGGTGGATTTAATAGTATCAGTGATATTTCTAAGATGTTCTCTACTATAAAAGTCCATAGATACGCTGCTAGTAAGATTAACATCGACGGACTGTATCCACGTCTTAGATCGGAGAGCCTCGGTGATCTTACTAACGTAAGAGCTACAGGTTATGCCCGAGATTAACAACGAGGCTCGTACTAGTTTTAGTGCGTGGATACCTACAACCGTAAAAGGTTAATCAGTAAGCCCTACACTCGCGACATCGTGGGTTTAGTCCATTTCACGACCTTCGTTCTACTAAGGTAGCTTCTTAGCGCTCCGAGCTAGGCAGAATCGTGGATTTTAATCCCTTATTCTCCTCTTGCTCCGCGCGACACAGATCACATCGTTCTAAATGTGTCGCTCCTTCCCGCTCTTCCTCGTCCTTCTTGTTCCTCCTAAACGTTCCCCATCTTATCGTACCCTGCGTATACAAGTACGTTTGTTGATGGCCATCTTGCTTAATGCCAACCCCTACAGCTCCATCGGACTCGGTAATATGCTCTAGGATTATACTGTCTATTTCGAAGCCAGCTTCCTCAAGCGCGTGTGAGATAGTCGCTACCGGGAGAGACAGTTTATACTAGACCACAACAGTTTAAGACATAATGAAGATAGAAACCGACAGTGGTTTCGGATCAAGAGTAGAAAGGATATCGTTGATGTTCGATACGCAAGATTACGTATCAAGACCGTCGTCGTGCTTGTCTCGAGCTAAGTGGTTGGGTTCCTGGATTGCTCCATTATATGATCAAGTCGTCGCTTTCGCCTGACGGTAAAAAGGAGGGGGTTCTATTGGATGTCTGATATGGGCAAGGAATTGATTTGTTCCTTCTTTGCTCAACTCCCTTGCAAATCTCCTCGAGGGAAGGTTCGAGGCTCAACCTGGTGCTGACCGCGAGAACGCACAAACATCGCAAATACAAACCATCTAACCCCGCTCAACCACTCTGTTGCTACCGTAAATTAGATGTAATGTGCTACATTGTGTAGTGTGAAGTCGGTTTTGGCTTCTCAGTGGCAACGCACAAACCCCGCAGCCCTGGGAGAGATCGCTCGCTTAGCGATCGGCAACGCAGAAACCCCGCACTAGCCTAATCGAGAGCAGAATAGTGGCTGAGAGATCACTGCCACAGCGTGCGATAATTCGCCGATAATGAATCGCAGTATCAGATCAGAGAAGCTTTGCAAAAGCTACAGGCAGCGGCACCAGGGTGGGTGTTGGCTCGAAGTTCCTGGGGGGCCACCTCAAAATCCCGGCCGCGCTGAGATGACTAACTTACTTGACTCCCGCGATGAAAAAGTGGCGGCTGCTAACGTCACGTGCTTCCGTATACTCATTCTTTTTTGCAAGATCTTGGATTCTTCTGTTCGATTTCTGCGGCAGCGCAACTTCTGCGGTAACGCATTGTGCTACCACGACAGCGCAATCTGGCGGCACCGCAACTCCTGCGGCAGCGCAGCTGTAGGACTTCTACTTTGCGAGTCGCGGTACTGCAGAATGCGCTTTTCGCAGACCAGAAGTCCTACCGCAGCGTTACATGTACGTGGTGGAACCGACAAAATATCGAGTGAAGTGTGGAAGTGAAGTGTGGAAGGTAATTTCAATAAAAACACTAGGCTTCTGGCTTCGTTCTTGCCTAATTAGGAAGTGTAGTTAATTGTGTGCAGTTGTAGTGAATGCTCAGCGACGAGAGGAATATGAAAATACCAAGACTGGTGGCTTCACAATTTATTAATTAGGAAAGCGGTGAATGCTCAATGCGTGCTCTTATAAGGTGATTGGTGGCAGGAGAGAGTGGCGAATATAATATTCAATACTTTGTTGGCCCACCATGTGCGTCAATTACAGCTTGACACCTTCTCCGCGATCATGATCATCATGCATTTTCTGTCCTTACCCCGCAATCTCCTCATACGCGGGGTGATGGATCTCCTGATGATCTGAGCATACAAAATCCACCATGGTCAGGCCACCCGAATTAGAAGCATGAGATTGGCATCGCCATTCGCTACTACGTATACCCTAATATGATCCACGGATCCCAAATGTGAGACACACCTCAATCACATGCCATCATCACTTACTTCCCGTTCGCTGCACAATGGTCAGGCAATTGCAATCAAACTGCCGCCACAGCATGGGCTTTCATGCAAGCCAATATTCTCCTCCGAGGCCGTTGGGGATCTGCTGTCTGTGTATGGTAGGGAAGCTCGATAATCTTCGTCTGCCCCCCGTTTGGAACAACTGATTTCCATTTGTTAACCAGCTTCCACTATTATGTGATATATAGCAGATGTGTTTGGAAAGAACGTTTGTTATTTCCATTTGTTGAATTCCCACCTTGAAGAAATCGAGTACATTAGAATTAGGATTTCCCCCACATATCTATACACACTTCCACTGTTTCTCAACCACAGAGTTCAAACTTCTCAGAAATACAAAACATGGTATTTATCCGCTCTATTTCCCGATTTGGATATCCAGCATCTTCCCTCGTCCACGCAAGAACCACATCGCTCCCCCGACGGAGGCCAGCTTTCTGCAAACCCAGAATGCTAACAATGACACCGCGAAAACAGGGCAAAGTCCTACTTGTCTTGTACGAAGTGAGTTGCTCATTTCTAAGGGAGCTATTTTCACCCTCGATGCATACTGACGTTGCTCAGGGTGGTATCCACGCCAAGCAGCAGCCACAACTCCTTGGTTGTACCGAGAATGAGCTTGGACTGAGGAAATGGCTCGAAGAACAAGGACACGAACTGGTTACCACTTCAGATAAGGACAGGGAGAACTCAATTTTTGATCAGAACTTGGTTGATGCCGAAGTTATCATCACGACTCCGTGCGTATAATACATCTCACAAATTGTCCAAAAGCATGCTCAATCATTCCACCCGATGTGCTAGTACTGATATCGCCATGAAATTAATAGTTTCCACCCGGGATATCTCACCGCCGAACGCCTAGCCAAAGCCAAGAAGCTCAAACTCTCCATCACTGCCGGCATTGGCTCAGACCACATCGATCTCGACGCTGCAAACAAAACCAATGGTGGTATCACCGTCACCGAAATCACGGGCTGTAACGTCGTCCCCGTCGCTGAACACGTTGTCTTAACAATCCTTGCTCTCATGAAAAACTTCGTCCCAGCTCACGAGCAGATTGCTGCGGGAGACTGGAATGTCGCCGCAGTAGCGAAAGACTGCTGGGATCTTGAGAATAAGGTCGTGGGTACTGTAGGTGTTGGTCGTATCGGCGAACGTGTATTGAGACGTCTCAAGCCGTTTGATTGCAAGGAGCTTCTCTACTTTGACTACCAGCCTCTATCACCTCAGGACGAGAAGGAAATAGGATGCCGGCGGGTGGAGAACCTTGAGGAGATGGTGGCTCAGTGTGATGTTGTGACTATTAACTGTCCGCTTTACAAGGAGACTCGTGGCTTGTTTAATAAAGAGTTGATATCCAAGATGAAGAAGGGTCAGTAAGAAGTCCATGGCCCTTCCGAGGGAACCTGCTTTATATCCTAACATGATTTATAGGTTCTTACCTTGTCAACACCGCCCGTGGGGCGATCGTAGTGAAGGAGGACGCTGCCCAGGCTCTTGAATCAGGTCATCTCAGTGGAATCGGTGGTGACGTGTGGTTCCCCCAGCCAGCTGCCAGAGATAATCCTCTTCGGTATGCGAAGAACCCCTGGGGTGGCGGAAATGCTTGGGTACCCCACATGTCTGGCACCTCACTTGACGCACAGGTACAGGATACTGAGACCCAATTCCTAATGTCCCTAATTTTTCTAATATGGAATAGAAACGATATGCGGCCGGTGCTAAATCCATCCTCCAGTCGTACTTTTCTGGCCGGGAAGACTACAAGCCTGAGGACTTGATTGTGCAACATGGAGATTATGTCACTAGTGCTTATGGCCAGCAACACTAGGGAGGTTGGGTTGAAGCAAAAGCTTGATCGTGTGTTCGCTGTATTATGATCTGGGTTATTGTTTTGAGGATATTTTGATGCTGAAGCGGAGGGATAAAAAGTACTAAATGGCTCGTCATGAATTTTGCATTGAGCATATTTGTACCGCGGAAACTTGTAGGATCGCCTGAAGTTGTAACATGTGACTAAATGTTTATTGAAATATTGCTGACTTTGACTTCGAGGAATGCCAGGTTTTGCGGCATTGAAATAAAATAAAAGTGTATAGTAACGTGATTACATAGTGGTCTGTGGCACGTGGTCACATGGATGATGGCACTGGATTGGTGACTGTGCTGGATGGATGAGCCCCCCCCTTCTTCTTAAATACAGTAATACCTGGGTGTTTGTGACCGATATCTTTTCTGTC
Organism: Leptodontidium sp. 2 PMI_412; assembly: GCA_021432625.1. NCBI lineage: Eukaryota > Fungi > Ascomycota > Leotiomycetes > Helotiales > Leptodontidiaceae > Leptodontidium > Leptodontidium sp. 2 PMI_412. The sequence continues at coordinate 61,222 of MU270489.1, forward strand.
CGACACGTTTTATGGTGGGGCTTTTGTGGCTGAAAATCGCGGGGTAGAACGCGGCTGACGGCTGACATTATGTGGCTTGGCTCGCATAGGATAAGGTCACGGGCCGAACCTTAGTTATTTTTAGTAGTCACGGTCTGGTGCGACACCTTTCCATCACACGTACTCAGCAACACCCCAGACGACAGTGGAGTCTCGACGTGCTCTACCGGGCCCACGCGAACCACCAATGCGTCACAACGACCATCATCGACAAAATAGAGAGCCAAAATCTCAAGCTGATTTCTACGCTGCGGGAGCTCCAAGATTCCCAAACATGCAGACTCCGTCACTCCTTGAGGGCTTCAAAGATATTGACGTTAAATCCTTTGGGCATGCTTGTCCCAGCTTGGCCGCCTCTGCGAATGGATCAGAAGCAGGAAGTGGGACAAACACAAGAACCGCATCTACTACATAATCTCTGACTGACCAAAACGTTGGGAATATCTGTTGAAGGGGGATGTGGAAGCCTGGGGGGGGGGGGGGGGGTGAGTCATGTGAGCAATGAGTCATGTGCATCCACGTGATAGTCCAGAGTAAGGTCGGAGGAATGGACACCGCGGTAGTATTAGTATAGAGATCTGTCCATACGACACTCGGTAGTTCAGTCAATACATTCAGTCCTCGAACTTGTCAACACGCCCCAACCGCGTTGTAAGCATCAATCTGCCCTCGCTAATACTTCACCATTAATGTTTTTATGTGAGGAAAGCCATGTCGATGTGCCAAGCGCAGGAAGATTGGAATGAGTGATATTGCGAAGAATGACGTATTGGCGTATGTAACGAAGTATGGCTTCGAATACGTGTTGTCTGCGAAGATATACCAGTCCCATCAGCTCTCAGCCCCGTGCTTTGGAAGATAGCAGCTTACACTGGCCAAGAAATTCGAACTTGTCTATAGAAAGACTGTCACAAGAAGTAGGAATATTCCCAAGGTCCGCCGGGCCACATTTTGCAAACCGACACCTGCCCTGAAGCCTCGAGGCTTCAACGCGGAACACGAAGAAGATATAGATGGTTTACCATGACGTTCGGAGGATCTGTGCCAACTCCTCCGCTATAGTCGGCGGCACAGGGTTCTCTCTCAATCAGCCGCCTCAGGCAGTCATCAGTCTGGCGGATGCACGGAATCTGCTTGCACAGATAATCAAGGATAATGTAGGTATGGAAATAAGAGATAAAAGATAATCTTCGCATGATGTAATACTTGTCATCGGGGTCGAGGATACAGGGACCTGGCCTGCCGCCGGCTTGTCTTCCAAAGCTCGCCAAAGGATCAGTTGAAACTTCGGTATTAGGCTGAGAGAGATCAGAACGAGCAATATTTGTTAGAAAAGACGAGTAATCATCAGAGTACTCAAACAGCTCTTTCAATGATCGAGTGGTATGCTCTCCAGATACGATCTGACTTTCAGTCAACATCTCAAGCTGTAGTCTCTGATCTGGCAAGCACTGATCTTCGATCAATGGCGAAAGAAGAGATGTGAGGTTTTGAATATCGGCTTTGAGAGACGGCCTATAAGAATCCAGGTGTTCCACGAGGATATCTGCCTCAGGTAGCTGCATATTTTGGAGGCTATAGTCGGCAAGATCAGTAATTAAACCAACTAGCGGAGGTATCCAAAAGGAGATCTTGATGGTCAAGGTGGGCAAAGCCTCCACAACCACCCCAACGCACCATTCCAGCTCCGCCGTGACTCTATCTTAGCACTGCAGACCCTCCAGAGAGGACTACAGGTTCCCAGCCTGCACCACGGGGAGGTGAGAGTCGTCGCAGGCCATGGTGTTCGGTTAAGCGAACGTGCCCAGCTGTAGAATTAGCGTGCTGTGAAGCGACGCGCATATACCAGAGGACTTCTCTAAGTTCCGTCTACAGAGCGAATCCCGATCAAGTATTTCTTTAAACCAGAGCAATCAGTTCTTCGTAGTTGCCTATAGTTTCATAACACAAAAGACACCTCCAATCACGAGGCATTTTAAGCAACTGAAACATTATGGCCCCTAAGGCAGACCTCTATACGGATCACTATAAGGGTTGGGAAGCCCCGGTTGCAAGCATCAGATGCTGGTTTTGGCTCACCGGCCTCTTCGCCTCAGGGGCAGCGTCTCCGGCACGACCAACCACCGAGAACACTCTTCTCAATCCTGTGCCTCCTGCATACCGTTCGAAACCGTCCTATTCTCTCGTCTCCTCTCCTCATCCATGGTTCCCATCCTTCGTCTGAAGCCTAGATAGCCCATGCCGAACCCCTCCACATGTTCTTGATAGTCTACTCCGTCAACTTTCACTGGTGGTTCCATGAACAGGTACATCCACCAGTAGTACCCGCCGCAAAACAGAGCACCTCCAATGATATTCCCTAATCCCGCGGGAATGATACCTCAAGTGAGGGTCAACTTTTCGACTGTCAATCCGCCAGGACACTGGAAGACTTACCTTTCCAGACGTACAGGCCAATGGTCAAGCCAGGAGTGTGTAGCCAAATTCCCAGAGGAATAAAGAACATGTTTGCCACGACATGGTCAAGTCCCAGAGACACGAAGGCGAAGATGGGCCACCACATGCCGATGACCTTTGAGTTGAGGTCCTTGGCCTGCATAGCTAGGTAGCAGGCGAGACAGACGAGCCAGTTGCAGCCGATGCTGCGTAGGAAGATCTGGTGGAATTGAGGAGTGATCTGCTTCTTGATGGCAAAAGCAATGGCCTCGTCTCTGTAAGGGGAAGTGTCGAAGACCCCGCCATCTGTGTTTTAGGCCATTAGTCCCAACTCACGAGCACTAGAAAACATTTGGAGTTCTCACATCCGAATATGATGGCCATGACAAAGAGGGCGCCAGCAAGATTGCCCCAGAAGCACAGGAACCAGTGGAGCAGCATCTTCCAGATCGATAACCGGCCGTGGAGGACAGATACTGCTGTGTACTGATACGCACAGTCAGTCGCAATGTGCCAGTATGAATGTCTTTTCTACCCACCATGGTCGTTGCAGTGAACAGGTCAGCGCCTGTCAATACGACCATCACTAAGCCTAGAGGGAAGACTAGAGCTCCTATCATCCTGATCAGCCCAGGGGCGTTCTCCTGGAACCACGGCGCTGTGTAGGCACTGAGCGACACTGCACACCCGAAGCTCAGAAGACAGCCCGCGGAGACTGCAGACAGGAATACCTTGTCGGGCCGCATATTGCCCTTCTTCACGCCCGCGCGGGAGACGAGCTCGATCGTCTCGGCCGGCGTGTACGCCGCTATGTTGACGACGTTGACGAGGATGGGGTTGCCCATGCTGTTGAGTGACTTAAGCCGGCAAGAAATAAGGTTATCTAGTCAGGATCGGAGGTTCGATTTCAGTCAAGAGAAGATGAGATACGGAAGTGCATCGCGACCACTTCTATGATCTCCCAGCGAAACTCGAAACTCGCCTGCCAAGTTTGATGGCCTTAGGCAATCTAACCCCTTCAACCCCTGGAAAACTACTTCGAGAATCCCCTGATATATCTGCAGCATCATGCGATTGTGAAAACACAGATGGCTGATAGTCGTACCTATGATGAGTCAAGATCATATGCTCTGGTCCAGCCACAAGACTCGTGCGTTTCGTGATCATGCTGTTGACACAGCTGTTACACTACTAAATCGGCTTCGCAATGTCGCCATCCATCGAACTGGCCTCGGAAAAAAGGAGGGTTTTAATTCTCTGATGCCGTGTGGGCTTTCGAACTTTTTGCACTTCGTCGAATCTTCCTCGGATCACTCCGGTGGTGGGTGGTCAAAATGGTGCAAAACGGAGGTCGATCGAGTGGTGTTATTCTTGAATTTGAGTTTGTGGTGGGGGGATGCGGGGTGTCTGAATCGCTCGGATGATCATCAGCTTCCTTCCCTTCGTGACATATCACGCAATCATCCAGAGACAGTCTCCTCACCTTAGCAGCTGTTGATAATCGGAGGCTGTTGTCGGACTAAGCGGGCCAAGGCTGCATGACCTCCACTACTATCCTCCCCCTTGAACAATTCTGAGTGGGTCCAAGGACAACACCACACCTACACGACCAACTCAAGGGTCTCCAAGCAGACAGAGATCTGGATCTGCCTCTCGATAATGGAAACTACCATGCACACACTATCACCCCCCTTCCCCCACCTGACAGTACCCCGCATCCCAAATCGTCGTGTATCCAATGGCAATTGAAATTTACATACCCCACGGATATGCCTCCGGCTGCAGCCTAGGGGAGTATGGAAAACTTAGTAAATTCCGGCCATCGCAAATTCAGTAGTAGATCGTGGTTTTTGGCAACTTTACTTTTGCAATGCTTCGGTAACGGTCAAGCGATGACTTATCGCTCTCTATCCCACGTTTCTCCACCGTCGGGTTACTAATAACGAGCATCGTTTGGCCTATACTACTCTCTCGTTTCTTTTTCTGTTCCCCTTTGCCTCTTTCTCATGTGTGGCCCTGTAAGACGTACTTGTCGAATGACGTGGAAGACAATATCCCCCAACACTAGCTTAGCATGCAGCCGCCGGCCTATACCAAGCTGCACTAAGGAAAAAAAGCGCTATTGAGATGAGACTCACGATGGCCTAGGCCCTTGGGCTGGGGACTTTTTGGTTCTCCACGGTGGAGGAGGCCGAAGTCCCTACTGGGGATGGATACATGCAGTAACCTTATAACTATAACTTCAAAGCTACCTCCACCATTAACTAAGAATCGGAAAAAAAGAGAAGTAAAGAAAAGCAAAGCAAATTTTCGCCTAATAAATATAACTTACAACCTTGGGTCCCAGGGAAACGTTTACTTGATTAGGATAGATGATTATGATCAGGATATATATAGTTTTGGACGTTCTCCTACTACCTTATTAGTATATAATAATCACTAACCAGGCTTTAGGATTATTAAGTAGACCCGGAATCCTATTTAATAAAATACAAGTACTAATACCTAGCTTAAAACTTTATTAATTAAATATTCTCGTTATTATTTGTATTAAGTCCGTATTCGAGTCTCCTCTTACTACTTTAAAAGTCTACCCGAGCTTATCTTAAGGCACGTTTAATATATCCTTAAACTTTATTTAAGAATTTAACGACGTTGGAAGTCTCGCTCGACTTGCGAATTCCTCCCTTAGCTACCTCTTAAATACAAATCTATTAGTTACTAAGAGTAGTAACGTGTCGTACAGGCACGGGCCTACGGCACCATGGCTCTGCTGAGTCAGCAGCCCCTATTCTTGTGTGTAGTCAGTTATTCCCTACGAGCCTCCTTTTACAAAATCAGACAACTTTACCACCCCCTTTGAGAGCGCCTGCTTCTATGCTCCACTTCTGTACTACAGTTATAAGCCCCGGCGCGCTTTGCGCAAGCTATTGATTCAACTAAGTGAGCCTCTAAAATAAGACTCCTCAAAGAGCGGTGTTGTAATGACACGTGACAAAAGCCTGATAGAATATATCTATGGTGTTAAGCGTATTCAGCTTGCGCTGAATATTGTGATCTTTTGGTCCAGTTAACGTAGTTGGTGAGAGCTTAACCTCAGCTTCATTACAGGTATGCAGTTGCTCTCCCCTACCTACTTTTGCAGTCTTTTAAACTACAGGAGGAACTCCCATAGCACCACCTTTTCAAGCCTTAACACGACTAAGCCTACCTCTTCAACGAATCCTCGACATACCTGTTGCTCTTATTATGACCTCAGACGCTCCCGCCAATACTACGTCAATTTAACTCTCCACCGACAAGCACTCCTTTCCACCATGGCGCGCGGAGCTTAAGGCTCAGGCTCTTACCATAGGAGCCTGGGACCAAGTCGACCCCAACGGCTCAGATGCTCATATAGCTTCGGTTAAGCCAAGGCTCCCTATATCAATTGACGAGCTAATTGAGGTGGAGCACCTCAAACACACGGTACTAGGCCTTATGGACTTGGGTACACTAAACGGTCCCTCTTACGATGTGAGAACCACTTTAAGAGCAATTGATTCTCAGCGGTAAGCTATCATTGCAAAACCTCGTGCGAGCTCTTCAGCTAAGGTACGCACCAACAAAGGAGGCTACAAAGGAACACATACGGAACCAGTACTTGAAGATGCTTACTGTAGTAAAGCTAGGTTCTATCTCTCCCCTAGAGTAGCTCTTAAACTGGTTCCTAGCGTATTCAAGAGCTAAAGCAAAGCAACTGCCAAAGCCACAGGGGTTCCAGCTTAAGGAGGACTTCTTAGAGACTATGCAAGAGAAGCTAGCACCTGAGTAGACCGCAAAGCAACAAAGGAAAGCCAGCGAGGCTAATACAATGGGCGAGCAAACACGGTCTTTGGAAAAGTACACGCGCATTTTCCAAGCACACTTTTATAATGTAATCAATACTAAACGCGCTATCTCCTCCGTGTATACTACCCTCGGCGGTCGACCAGATGCTCCCTCTGCTACTCCTCCAGCTGCTTCACACCCCTGCCCCTGCTAAGAAGCCGGCGAGCGACTCTATCGGTGGCTCCCTGCGGTGTGTTCAAAGGTAGAGCTAGCTCTCACAGGCAAGAGCCCCTCTCACCCCTTAACAAAGCTTACCAACGCTTAAAAGGTTGCTCTCCAATAGCGCCTTAAACTACCTGAGTTTGCCAAGCTTATTAAGAAGCTCTAAAAGAAAGGCTAGCTAGCTGTCGGGAGTACAACCCCCGTTGTAAGGTACCCTAAAAGCATCAACGCTTAGGGTAAGATTACACAGAATCCTAGGGAGCTACCTTCTTCAACGGCTTAACGCTTTACAAGCCTTAAAAAGCTACCTTAGAAGTAGTAAACTACTTACCACTACTAAACTGGCGCTGCAGAGGTCGCTCCTCTCCAAGCTACGTAGCAATCGTCGACGCTAAGAAAGTCGCTCTTTTCTCAGGTTACAAATAAACAACCACTTTTTGGCTTATTTCTTAGCCTACACACTCTTTTGGCCCTCTGGCGCTGTGGCTAGCGTCTGAGGGGTACGCACAACGTGCAATAACACTCTTTTATCGAGCCTTAGTAGCTCTCTTTTTATATATTAGCTTTCCTAGCTCTCTTTCTTCTTGTATTCGGACGTTGCTCGCAACTGGGGGGTATGTCGTACAGGCACGGGCCTACGATACCATGGCTCTGCTAAGTCAGCAGCCCCTATTCTTGTGTATAGTGAGTTACTCCCTACGAGCCTCCTTTTACAGAATCAAACAACTTCACCACCCCCTTTAAGAGCGCCTGCTTCTATGCTCCACTTCTGTACCACATAACGCTAGAAACGAAACTAAACCCTTTATAAATCTAGTAATCGTTAATGATATAAGTATATTTGGTAAAATAAGAGATAACTAAGAAACTCCTAAATTAAAAATTTACTAAGGGTTACCTTCTCTATTCTCAACCACCTATTATTAACCAAATTAGGGTTTAAGCTTAACTTAGCGTAAGCTAGCCTCTTCTTGTTTCTTTAAGATAATAATAAACTTTAAGTATCGTAGATTTTCGGATAAAAAAGCTTGTACTTCTTCCTTACGCTTTAAATCAAAGGTAGCTACCCGCCTTTGCTTAACGCGAACCTCACGCACGAACCATAATCAAATTAAGAAGTAGTACTGTGGGAGGGATAAAGCCTAATAAACTACACAACAAGAGAGGTAGTATGTAGTGAGGTACGGGAGAGACTATAGGTGTAGGAAATCGCGGATCGATCAAATCTAAAGATAATATATATCTAAAGAGCATGAAAAGTCGAGTGAGGGAAGGAGAAAAAAGTGTATTAGATAATATCTATGAAAAGTTCTTGTTGAGTTGTTTTCAAGTGTTGAGCCCTTTTATGTGGACAGAGCCTATCCGGTCAAGTGACAAAGGAGCTACCGAGAGCCTTCCCTACCACAGTACTTATTAATAGAGCAGGTTACGGGTTAGATTACTAATTATTTTAGTAAATTAATAGCGAAAGAGTTATTATTTTAAGACTATAATTATAGGTGCTTATATGCATTTATATGCAATAGGTAATAAAAGAAATAGATGAATTAATTATCATGTGATAAAGTCTCGTGACTTATGGTAAAAGAGTACTGAAGAGGTTAAAACAGCTTTTTATATTCTAATAATGTTAAGAGAGCATAAACGAAAACTCTAGAATAAGGTGCAGAGCACCAAAGGCTGAACCCTTTGGGGCACTAGGTCTTCAATGTAAGGTGGAAAAAGTCTTCAATTTTTTTTTCTAAAATACAACCTGGCAAGACCTCTTATACTACCCTAGAGGCAGTTTGGTTCATGCCTTAGAAGCCTTAGGCTTCATAACGAAATCTGGCCCTAATGGCCGCTTAACAGTAGTAAAGCGCTATGCTTATCTAAATGCCCATAGAGAAAATTTGGATAAGGTACTTCTTATGAAAAAAAAAAGGTACTAGGGTTTAATAACCTAAGATGTGACTGCGGCGAAGGATAATAAATCGTGGGCTATATTCTAAAGAGGTACTAGAAATATCGCAACTTATGACGAAGGGAATTTAGCATAGGAAAACGAATAAACCTAAGGGTAATCTTAAATAAGCCAAAATTAGCTACAAAGGTAATACGATTTATGAAATAGACGCACCTCCTTGGGCAGTTTCGGAGTTACGATGCAAAGCAAAGAGACAAAGTGGAGCGCTGGGGGGAGACTGAAGGTACGGGGACACGAGATGGCTAGCAAAAGCGGCAACCAAAGAGCCTAATGCACTGTCAAAGGATAAAGTAAAGTACTCCTACTTTACGCCTATGTAAATAATCGTAGATAGGAGCCAGACCGTCCAGTGGAGGAGGTTGCTAGTCACTGCAAAGTGATAAAGTGAAATGCGAATTACTAACTGCGGTAACGCGTACTTCGGCAACTGGCGCCGAAGCTGGACCATGCCGGCATAGCAGTCCTGCGGTGGACAGCTGGAACCGAGTATGAATAAATGAATGAATAAAATAAGCTTCGCTGCTGGGACAGTTCCCAGTGGTCCGGCGTCCAAGCGGTGGCCCGATTGCGAGAGGAGGTGTGGCAGCTATGCAAGTGTTAGGGTTTCGAGGCTTGTAGTACAGACAGGGTGCCCTAGTGAATGGGCTTGGTACGTGGAACCCCAGGTAGTTGTTGCCAGGTAAACGCAGGAGTCATGGATTATCATTGGAGTTAAGTGGCATATCTCAGGCTTAGTCAAGACAACAACGATTCCAACCATTTACTATGCGGAGGATCCGGCAGCGAAATAGCGATCCCAAGTCCTGCAAGTCATTCATAGTGGGGCCGTTGCCCGCGAACAATATGCGCGTCATTTGTTCTAATTTGGCATTTTCATGTGAAGATATCCTAACGACAACTAACAGCGCCACCAGCTAACAGGTCTTCGCTAGCGGGAACGATATTGCTGCACACCTCAGGAGAATATTCCGGGAGGACGGTGTCACAGTAAAGAAGGGACCGGTATGTGGTGGGCTGGCAGATAGCAGAAACGCCTCTGGCAAACGGCCGGGGAATTCCCATCTCCAGAATTAAAGACAAAATACCGCACAACCGTTATTTACGCATAAAGTAGCGCAATACCAAGGTGTTTTACTAATTTTATTTGTACTTTTTATTTTCTATTCTTTATCCAAACTAACCCGGCAGAGCTTCGAGGAGCTCTACATCTGTGCCACACCAGTCCCAATAATTGTAAGGTTAAGTGGAAAGATAAAACCTGACACTAAACTCCATCAACTATGTAGATGATTGGCTACGGCGCTAACCTGTCGTCTGGTGATGGGACTGAGGAATAATTAGAGAGAGTTAGAGCCGAAAAAGGGGTGTGGCAGCCAGATTGTAAGACGAAAATTCAGCTACAAAATATGCCACATTCAGGACCCGAGGCTCAACTACTTTGCTTGCACCATATCCCGCGCCACCTTGTGTGACCCGACGATGTGGAAAGTTACTGTTATCTAGCCTTATCTTGGCAGTCTCTACGGCAGATTCCTTCTGGGCTGGATTAAATTAGGGCGGTAGATACAGGGGGATCGCGCCCGCTGTTCGCTCACTGTAGATGTCTACCCCCCTTTTTTTCTCAAAGTGACTGCATGATGGCGTTTAGATGGAAAATCTCTGACGACGCAAACTGGCCATTTGGCCTTGCGCGGTTAGCGAGGTGGGAAAACTCCGAACTTCCGGTATCACATGCGTTGACTGAGAATGCCAGTGATGGAAGTTAGACCATTATCAGGCCATTATCAAACCCCTATTACGTGCTCGTGAAGACGAGCAGAGAAAGGCGCAACGTGAATTCGATACGGGAGGTGATTTCTCAATGATCCACTCACGTAGAACTCATCCAATGCCTGTCAATCCATTATAATCGACAGGACGGAGCCGTTAGTAGCCACTAGAGATCCTTAACAGCTTGCGGCATTTAATCATGGTGAAAGTGTGTTATGGCAATGGATGTCGCACAGCCAGGCGGGCAAGGTCTGTGAACAAAAACGTACTCCGAAAGCAAACAATTCCCATTCGAATGTGCTTCTAGGACTGTGTATCAAAGCCTGGGTACCCGTAGAAGGTCCTGGCGGGCCACGAGTCCAGCGATTTCTATTTGCTAAACACCCTGGAACTCTACCCACACAAAGACCACAAATTGTTCAGATCAGAGTTATTTAGGGGATAGTCGAGGAACTGAGCAACCCAGTGCCCCATGCCGGCACTCGAGCTGTGGCGGCGCTAGGGACACGCCTCCAACGCCTCACAACGCCTCGCAAAGCATCTACGGCGTACAAACCGTTCAACTCGCTGGGATCAATTCGTTGCTTCCCGGATTTCTAATGGAGAAATACCGATTCTGTTAGTCATGCATAACCGAGCCCTATGGCCTGAAATAATTCAACCCAGCAAGCAATCCTCCCGTGGCTTGAAAGCTAAGTCTTTCATAGTTACACAATCTTTTCTTATGTATTTCATTCTCTATTTCGGGGTATTAACCCGTTCTGTTATAATGTGGTTCCACCACGGCAGATTGGGACCAGAAACATCGGCTTGAAACCCCTCACTTGGCATATCCCGTGGAACTTACTCGGCTCTTCAGCTGGAGCTACTCAATAATATCACAAGCTTTCTCATTCAAGCTCTGACATTAGTTGGTCTTGTGCAGAAATTCAAAGATTTCTCCTTAATATTCTGTTCGATCTTTCGATTGAATGGATGTTGGGAGCAGCAATAGCTGTGTGAGTATCTGTATGTCACCGGATTCAACATTCTAGCAATGGAAGCTTTTTCAAATTTCCCCTTAGTATTGAAAGTTTAAACAAATAGATCTTAAAACATACTCAATAGAATCCAGATCATTTTGACTAGTAAAGGAAATAGTATATTATCGTGGCTGATATTGAGGTCCATACCACTCACTCCGTACAAGACTCACTGCCGTATAACCTATTGCTTGTAATAAGGTACGATATAGTAGTACTAAGAATATACTAATATACTGAACACGTGATTTGGTAAATTTCTTACCTTTTTTGTTATAAACTTTTATAAAATCAACTAAATTAAATTAAATATTAAAGTATATAAAGCTTTATGGCTTATTTAATGCATAATTCTTATAAAACTATATTATAAAGCTTATATTAAAGCAACAAAAGTAGCAAGTTTTGCCCGTTTTAACTTGATATAAACGCGATTATGTCACGTAATTTATATTTTAATCTAATGGCAGTAATATGTAATATTGTATAATAATACTAATTTTAATAATATGGTGAGTCGATATTATTACCTAAGATACCTGTGACGGCAGGATCAATGCATAGGTCGAAGGCACTAAGTTCAAAGATCAAGGTGTATTCGAGAATTCTAAGCTACAGAGGCATGAATAAGAGAATGCTTCGACCTTTTATACCCCTAGGCCGACCTCACTAAGCTATCCCTGATCAAAGCAACCGAAATTTTGTCTCATGTGACCCGTAGGTCGTCACAATACCGTACCGTATTATATATGCATATTGCATACGGGTAATATACGGAAATATGGCAAATACTACTTCCATCACTGAATTTGACTAAGAAACCCCCAAAGCATTAAGAGGAGAGCTTGTACTAGGCGCCTTTTCTAGCGAGCGAATAAAATAGACCTGTACGGGTATGTGGTTTTCTCTAAGTGCCTTAAATAGAATGTTGTGGTAGTAGAACTTCAAGTAAGTTAGTTTCTGTAGAATACGAGAAGGACTAGGATCCTTCACATGCTATTCATCTCTTGATAACATGTCGGAGTACTACGTACAGGTCGTAATAAATGTTAAATCGTCCTACATAAAGTCGGAATTTCTGGGTAGCCTGACCAATCACCTGGTCAAGATACCTGATCCTGCTCTTTAATTGGGTCCACCACTTAACATTTATTTACCCCTGCACGGAGTAAGGCTGGAAGCAGATACGAGAAGGACTAGAATCCTTCACATGCCATTCATCTCTTGATAACATGTCGGAGTAAGGCCTGATACGGAAACCTAAGCTTTGCTGGAACTAGACACGAAGCGAATTTTGCCTCTTCACTTACCAGTCACTTCGTGACATGATTGGCACCCGAGCAAAAGCCTGGGCTGAACTTTCCTCCAGGTGGAAAAGGAATACGAGTTTGTGGCGTTGTCCTTCTGTAGATGGAAGGCTTTCTCCGTGTAGTCAGAGGTAATAAAGCCTTCATGATTTCCTCTTTTCAGATACTACATCCTTCAGTCACATATTTTACTTCAACTACATCCTTCAGTCACATCTTTTACTTCAACTACCCGAAAATTTAATCTCAAAGATCCCAACCCATCATTCACAATGTACTTCAGTACACTTCTTCTTCTCGCTGCGTCAACTCTCACATTGGCCGCTCCAGCAGCTCGTGACACTGGTCCTGATCCCAATACGGTCTTTATCCAGACATTCACCTTTGCTGGTTCTGGCTGTCCAGCGGGCTCGGTAGCCAACGCAACAGATGCCACCAAGACCGTTCTCACATTGATATACGACAACTACGTGGCCCAGATTGGCCCCGGCACACTCCCTACTGACCATCGAAAGAACTGCCAAGTCAATCTCGACGTCCACTACCCCGGCGGCTGGCAGTTCTCTCTATTCTCTGTTGATTATCGTGGCTTTGAGAACCTCGATAGAGGAGTTACCGGAAAGCAAGTTGCTACCTACTATTTCTCCGGGCAGAGATCACAGGTAGGACTCACACGGTTGCATTTTCTAACCTAAAGTGACAATTATGTAGATTTCTGCAACCACAACCTTCGTTGGTCCAAAGACACAAAACTACTTGATCTCCGAAGATTTCCTTGTGGAATCTCTGGTCTGGTCCCCTTGCGGATCCAACTACCCACTCAACATTAATTCACAGATTTACCTGACGTCCACCAATGCAAATGCTAACGGTCTTCTCACCACCGACTCTACGGACTTCAAGTTCTCGGAGATCTTCCATATCCGGTGGCGCCAATGCCATTAGTGTTACTCCTTCCCACGACTCATGGCATTGTAGACGCATGGTATTGTCGAGTCAGACTGGGGATATGGGGAGTGGGAGGCACAACGCGGTTCATTCAAGTGGGGATGAGAATCTTTGGATGTTGAAAAGTTTGCTGAATAATTGAAGATTCCTTCTTGGGCTTAAGTCGGCATTTACATCTCATTAATGATTACTAGGCCATGTTATGTTTTGAAAATAGTTTCATCCAAAATCTCAAAATCTATCTGAATGACGAAATATGCATGTGCTTTTGACAGGACCCTATGGTATCGGTTCCCACCCACGGCATTGTCAATCGGCAATTGGCATACCTGTCAAGCTTGTCAAAACTTGAAGCTAACTGAATAGTTGTATAAGCTCCTCGGTGACCCCTTCTCCCCCTTGCGGGCTGGTTGGATATGGGGACGGATGTTGGAAGCTGTGAAACGCGGAATGACGGGCTCTCTTAGCCAACGATAGGACGGATTAACATCTGTCCTTAACCAGATCGAAGTATTGATACTTACTAGCAACACAGCAAGCTCTCTGAGATATCTCAAGGGGAATAGAGATGGGGATTGAAGTGAAGGTAGTCTGTTTCTGTAGTTTTCTGTGGGGTTGGCTGGAGCAGTTACGGATAATGGGCGATAACCCACGTCTGTCTTTCCGAGTCCGAAATAGTTCTGAAACCTTTTTTTTTTTGTAATCGGGATTGAGGATACTCTCAATAATAATTAAAGTTTCAAGCGGCATTATCTTCAACTAGTATTACAACTTCGTTTATAATTTTTATAATGCGTTCTCGAGTCTCGTAATATTACCGAAAGTTTTTCATTTCGAAATAATATATTTTCATAACGATTAAATATTTTCCTTTATTTAATCGCAAAAAAAAAAAAAAAATTCGACATATCGTAAAAGTTAATCCCGCATCATAATATCATTTTTAATATCCCATGGACTGCCATAGCGCTGTAAAGATGCGATTTTGTGGGGCATATCGGCTCACCTTACAAGGGCAGTTGCCCGTAGTAACGGCACTATAATAAACATGAAACTATATCGTTAATATTATGATTTAGAAGTATAACACACTTAATTAAAGCTCTACAAAATGCCAGAAGATATACAACCTGATCCTATCTATAATAGCACCCTTCGCCCTAAGTTAAAACCGATCCTAGAAAGAAAAGGACTATTTAAGGAGTTCATTTATATAGATTTCCCTCCTCAAATTAATTTACCTAATAGTGTCAATAAAACAGACCTTATAGCTATCTTTTCTCTCTTCTTTATAAACGATATTCTTAATTAAATCGTTGATTTTACTAATCAAAATGCAAAGGACCTAAAAGACCTTAATTTACCTGATTGTCGAGCTCACGACTGGTACCCCACAACACTTCAAGAGATTAAGGTCTACGTTAGAGTCTTAATTTACATGTCTCTTCACGAGGAGAACGAGATAAAGAACTATTAAAGTACAGATCCGGATAATCTAAAACACGTTTACGCACAATACATGTCGAGGAACCGGTTCTAGATCCTTAACTAGAGATTTTGTCTAAGTGACCCAAAAAGTCACTTTAAAGCTTTTATATTCGACAGAGTATATCCGCAGATGCCCGGATACTTTATTTACTAATTCTTTATAGGTAGAACCTCTTAATCGACATATCTAGGATACATCTATTAAGCTGTGGACGCCCGGGCGTGATATAACCGTGAATAAATGTATAAAAAGGTTCACTAGGCGAGCTAAAGAGACTATAACTGTACTAACTAAACCGATTCCGACGGGCTACAAGATGTGGGTAATTACTTAGTATGGTTACTTCTTGTCTTGGGTTTTTCATACTAAAGGGTCCGGTCCAAACGATAGTCCACGAGGTATAAAAGTGCCGCTTAAGCTAAGTAAAAATAAGAAGGGCAAAGGAGGCAATAAGACACAAGCGGTTGTAATATATTTACTAGAGCAATTACCTCTATAGCGATATATCGTATACTTAGACAACCTCTTTACATTTAATACCTTGTTAGACTACCTCCGGACCCTTGATTTTAGTGTAATTAGTACTACTAGGATTAATGCCGACATTGTTTAACGACTTGTAGATATAAAGAAGAACACTAGAAAGAAAGGTCACAAGCTCAAATATAACGACCTCTTTACTACTGTTTTTCCTTTTAGCCGTGTGTGTCACATGTTTTAGAACGATAATGCCCTTGCTCTCTTTCTCTCTAACTGTACCGACGGCTCTAGTACTGTGAAGACCGTACGACATAAGCCAGGCAAGACTTCAACGAACGCTATAGCCGCTAGAGAGTTCTTTAATAACGAACACACTAAGGAAATTGACGAGCCTTTGTTCGCTTGGTTATATAACTAATTCATGAATGCTGTCGATGTAAGAGATTAACTAAAGTTGTTACGACCTACAATGCGCCTCGTATTCTAACCGACACGGGCTCGTAGCATCGCTGGCTATGCGACGGCGCTAAGCCCAATAGGAAAGACTAGGTGGCGAGCCTACGACATATTGACGTGAATGGCACTCGACTACGCTAGGCCACATTAGGAGGGTCTTTTATATATATATACTCGAGCCCTCCCTTACGAAGAGCTCTCCTTTTCTCCTTGTCTTTTCTTCTCGATTCTAAGCGTAGCCTTAGGTCTAAATATAAAGCTTAAGTTTACTCGCTGTATTAACCTTTAGTTAGCCGTAATATAAGAAAAGACTAATACCCCTTTGTTATAAAACGTTATATCTCACTTAGTCTTGCGCCTTATTGACCTGCCCTTATAATAAGTCAATAACGAGCCTTAATACCTTTAGCTTATTTAATAGATAAGTACCTCTCTACCCTCGTAGCAGACTGTCCTAAAGAAAGCTAAATATTCTCCCGCGGTTAACCTACCTTACTATAACTTGACGCGCGCCCCTGTTTCGAACACATATCTGATTAATAAATCGATCAACAACCTCAAACACTTCCTTATCTTACTTTACTACTACTGCCGACCTCTCCCCCTCGTCGGCGAAGCTCTAAAGAAAGAAGCGCCCCTGTGCGGCTAGGCTTTACTAACACCCTCATCCCCTCAGTCGAAACTCTCTTAGAGGAACTAGAGAGCTTTGACGGATTCGACTTAGACCTAGAGGACAAACCTTAGCGCTTCTTTAACGTATCGTTAGAGCCTACTAATATAGAAGGCCTTACCCTCGCTTAACAAGCTAAGGTAAATTAACTAATTAAGGACTCTGTTAGCTCTACTATCGCCGCTGCGGTTACACAAGCCCTCACTTAATATACTATTAATAACCCTCGCTAGGAGACTAGTACCCCCTCCCCTTTTAACTAATCCGTACGTGCTCTTACGGCGGACCTCTAGCCTACCGCCGACTATTACCTCCCTAAGCTAAACCCTACTATCTCTGCCGTTAAGCCTAATAAGGTCAAGTACCCCTATACCCCTTTTAGCGACTATAAGGGCGAAATTAAATACGACGCCTAAAAGATAAATATAAAGCTCTTTATTTAAAAGTACTTAAGTAACTTCCTTACCGGCGAATCGTAAGTCTATACTTACTTTAAGTATACGTAAGAAGAGGCCAAGACTATTATCCTTTAATAAATAAACCCCGACTTCGCTAGGGATTTCAACAGAGCCGCTAATGTCTTAAAGGCTCTAGACTAGCGATTCTTCGATCACAACCGAGTATAAGTAATTAAGCTTAAGTACAATTAATTATATATAAGTAGTATAATATATAATAAGTTCCGTACGAAGTTTACGACATATGCGGCTACTAGAAAGATCTCACCTGCCTATTAATTCGATGACGTATACGAGAAGGTCTTTAATAAACTTAAATACGATATCCGTACTAAGAAGTATAAATTCGCCGGAGACTATATAGCTCTTAACGAGTTCTTAGCTGTCTTAGATCGCGAGCTACGGAATATCGTTGCCGGACAAGTTAATAGACGTACTACTACCGCTGTCCGCGAAGCCCCTCGAGCCTCCTTTAATAATACTAGCGCTAGTGACTCGCGCGGTATCTTAAAAAAGGACAGCTAGCGTTCGACTTCACTTACCCCTACTACCCACGTATAGAGACCACCGACTCTAAGACAGTCGTCAGATGTCCGCTAACGTACGCCCTCTCCTTCGCCCGTCCTGCGCCGACCTAAGTCCCCTGTACCTCGTCTTATACTTAAAGACGTCTCTTCTAACACTTGTCTCTATTATAGTAAGATTAGCCATTAGGCTAGCGACTGCCCCAAGCGCCGTAGAGACTAGGCTCTTAATAAGTCGATTTCCTAGTTAGTTATTAGCGAGGATTTAGAGGCTAACGAGTTATTAAAAAAACTCTTAGGCCGTAGCAAAGACTCACACCTTAGTATAGGCTATAACTTACAAAAGGACTTAGTATTTGATTTCTGTGCTTTTATTAAAGGGCGATAATTCTTAATTAATATTAAACTAAAAAGGAATAAATTTATTAAAACACTTATATATATTAATAGTAAAGTTAATATTTTTAATATTATTAAAATTTCTTTTGTATATTAACTCGTTAAGTAATTTAATATTTCCTTTATATCTCTCCCTTAATTAATCGTCTTAACTAGTTATAATAATAAGAAAGGCAAGCTAATTAACACGGCTATCTTATTTACTTTAATAATTAACCGCCGGCGAATTAACTTCCCCTTTTTAGTAACTAACTTAAGTAATACTAACGTCTTAATTAGTTAGAAGTTCCTCGAGTATTACGACTTAAAGTAGTCGTATATAAAGAACCGAAATTAACTAAAATAACTATTAAATATACCCGTCTAGCCGTACTTTAACTAGCGAGTCTTTGTTAATATTAACTATTCCGACAAGTTAATTGTTAAGTCTTACTAGCTCGATATAGAACGAAGGGATACCTTTATAAATACAGATAACTACTGCTAGAGGCAAGCCTAAATTGCGGCACTCGACGATTCCCTTAAGTTAAAGGTCTCTATATGACTTATAATTAGCGTCTCGCTGACCCGACCCTCGAGCTTCACTAAAAAGGTTAAAGAGCGCCTACGTGTTATAGAGGATTAATTAAACCCCCTAATATCTCGTGATCCGGGATTATTACTTAAAGATAAGAGAGCTTATAAAGCTTCCCCGGCGAATCACTAGCCGAGGGCGCTTACTACAAAGATCTTCCTTATATTAGTAATAGTAATATTTATAACGTACCTTTAACCTAAGAGAACTAGAAAAAATAAAGTAGAAACCTTTATAGTATTAATATATAAGATTAATTAAGAGTTAATTTATCGTCGGCGAGAGGCCTTAAACTAATTAAGTATTAAGCTTATATTAATAAACAGAGACTTAACCTTAGAGGAGGCCTTAAAGGCTAAGTACGCGTAAGATGGCGAGTTAGTAAGTAAGAAGCTCCCGGTAGAGTATTAAGAGTATACTCCCCTCTTCTCCCGGCGGGCCTCTAATGAGTTATTAGTATATCGCTAAGGCGTAGACTACTAAATCGAGCTTACTAAGGAGAACGATTTATTCTTTAAACCTCTCTAATGTATAACTAAAGAATAACTATTAGAGACTAAGTAATATATTATTAATAACTTATATAAAGGTTTTATTAAGCCCTTTAGCGTATTATATACAGCCCCTATTCTCTTCGCTAAGAAAGCCGATAGCAGTCTCTGGCTATACGTCAACTACTAGAAGTTGAATGCCTTATTAAAGAAGGACTTATACTTAATCCCTCTAATTAATGAGATAATAGCACGTATTTATAAGGCAAAAGTCTTTATAAAGCTCGATATTTAGTAAACTTTCTACTATATTCGTATGTCCCCTAAGAGCGAAGACTATACGACCTTATATACTTAATATAACACGTATAAATATAAAGTCCTTCCTTTTAGCCTTATAAATAGTCCGGCGACTTTTTAGCGTTTTATTAACGATATCCTTATAAAACACCTCGACGACTTCTACGCGGCGTATATAGACGACATTTTAATATATTTGTCTATCCTTAAGGAATACGAGGTTTATGTTAAGAAAGTAATAGTAATACTATAAGTACACGGACTTTAGGCCGATATTAAGAAGTCTAAGTTTAACGTATAAAAGATAAGGTTCCTAGGATTTATTATTAGAGTTAATAGCGTAGAAGTAAACTTAAAGAAGATTAATATAATTAAAGACTAATAATACGCCAATAATATATAAAGTATATAAAGTTATCTTAGCTTTTGTAACTTCTACCGCCAGTTTATTAAAGACTATAGTCGTATTACACGTCCCCTTATAATACTTACTAGAAAGGACGTTCCCTTCGTCTTTAATAACGCTTACAAGAACACTTAGGAGACTCTCTAGGAAGCCCTCTAGTCTGCGCCGGTTCTTCGCTATTACGACCTTACTAAGTAAACGCGGCTAGAGACTAATTCCTTTAATAGAGTCGTCGCCGGGATTTTATTTTAATTTTAAGAGGACAATACCTTTTACTTCGTAAGATACTTTTCTAAGACTATAATAGACCCTGAGCTTAATTACTTAATCTATAATAAAGAAATACTAGCGATTTTCTAATTATTTAAGTAATATCGCTTAGAGCTCTTAAGTGCCTAGAAAAATGTCCTTATTTATATAAACTATTAAGCCCTAAAATACTTTATAACTACTAAGGACTTTACGGCTAAGTAAGCTCGATAAGCGGAGTTCTTTGCGGACTTTTATTTTACGATTATATATTATATTAAGACGACTAATACGTTAACTAATACCTTGTCTCGTCAGGATTAAGACCTCACGGCTATAAAGGCACGTAAGCGGGCTATCTGTAATTAATAGCTAATCTCGACTAATAAAATCGACCCGCGAGTCACTAGCGACCTCTAACTCTCCGCCGTCGATTCAATAGACGCTTATATTAAAGTCGTAGAGACGATACCCTTAGTACTTATAGAGGCTATAATCCCGGATCACGACGCTGAGCCACGTGACGACTTAAAGCTAGAACCCGAGCCTAATACAGGAGTACTAATCGACTCAGAGACGCCTACTGCGGAGGAGCTAGACCTTAACTCTATAGTAGCGTATAATATTACTAAATACGACGTTATTAACTAAGTACTTTTAATTAATAAGTCTTCGCCTTTGCTAGAGCCTCTTAAACAAAAGGCTAAGGAATAGTCGCTAAATTACGAGCTAATAAACGATAAGTTACTGTTCTAAAGCTGCCTAGAAGTGCCCTTAGAACCGCCGGAGCTTCGCACGACACTTATTCGCTATATATATTTCTAACTTTTAGTAGTATACGCGGGGATTAGAAAGATAAAGGTATTACTAAGTCGTAAATATTATTAAAACGGCCTTACTATAAATATAACTTAATACGTAATAAATTATAGTTACTCTCGACAAAAAGCCTGTAGGGATAAGACCCCTAGCTTCTTATACCCCTTATTAATCCCTACTCGGCCGTATTAATACCTCACGATAAACTTTATAAAGTTACTACTAAACTAATACGGTTATAACTTTATTATAATTATTATTAACCGCTTATCTAAGAAACCGGTCTTAATACCTTATAATAATATAATTACGGCTAAAGGTATAGTTATTCTCTTCTTCGTCTATTAGACTTAATACTTCGGCATACTGGACTCTATTGTCTCGGACTAAGGACCTCAGTTCGTCTCCTCCTTTTAAAAGGAGTACTGTCGTGTCCTCGGGACTAAGGTAAAGTTAACTACAGCGTATAACCTAAACGTCGACGGCTAAACGGAAGTGACAAACTAATATATTAAATAATAGCTCTATCCCTTCTACTATTACTATTAAGACAATTAGAGCGACCTCTTATTAATTATAGACATTACTTAATTAACGTTACCGCACGAGTCCTTAAGCCGCTTGTCTCTTTTCTAGCTACTTAATAGCGGGGAGCTAAGGACTTCTTAAGATCTAGTTAACCTAGAGCCGCCGGCTATAGTAATAGAGAAGCTCAACCGCGAGGAAGCTCTACAGGTAGCCTTACGAATAAAAGAGGCTATAGAAGTCGCATAGTCGTCCCTAAAGGACTAATAAGAGAAAATAGAACGACTAGCGAACTGTAAGCGACGCGCTGTCGATTAAGACGTTAGCGACTTAGTACTAGTCGACACTTAGAACTAAAACGTCGACTAACTCTCAAAGAAGTTATCTAATAAGTAATACGGCCTAGTTAAAGTAATCGCTAAGGAAGGAGAGAGCTAAAGAGTAAAGTTACTAAAGGACTAGTTAATTTACCCTGTCTTTTACTTGTACTCGCTCCGCAAGTACGTCGACAACCCCCTGCCGGGATAAGCTAAAGCTACGCCGGCACTTATTTAACTACTACTTAAGTAGGATAAATAAGAAATTAAAGGCATCCTTGGCTCTAAGGTTATACGAAACAAGCTATTTTATTATATTAAGTGACTAAGCGCTAACGAAGACTTAAAATAGTACTTATACTTAGATATTATAATAACTCCGTATATAATTAAGAGGTTCTACCTAGAGTATCTAAATGCTAAAGGCCCGCTAAGAGCCCTCCCTAAGTGGCTAGAGGCCTATAACGCTAGTATTAACGACTATAACGACCTCGAGGACGATATAGTTATAACTACAACTACGCGGACGCAGTTTTTTTAGAGGGGGGGGTAATGTTACGACCTACGATACGCCTCGTATTCTAACCGACACAGGCTCGTAGTATCGCTGGCTATGCGACGGCGCTAAGCCTAATAGGAAAGACTAAGTAGCGAGCCTACGATATATTGACGTGAATAGCACTCGACTACGCTAGGCCACATTAGGAGGGTCCTTCATATATATATACTCGAGCCCTCCCTTACGGAGAGCTCTCTTTTCCTCCTTGTCTTTTCTTCTCGATTCTGAGCGTAGCCTTAGGTCTAAATACAAAGCTTGAGTCTACTCGCCGTATTAACCTTTAGCCAGCCGTAACAAAAGTCGTACAACTCGGGAGAAAGGATAATCAAGAGAAGAGGCTAATAGGCTATATAGAACTAGCTTCTACACACAGTCCTAGTTAACTATTACCTTCTTTCTATATATACTAACGCCAAAGATCATTCTAAGTTGTCTAAGGAGGACAAGTGGACGAAGTAAGTTATCTTTAGAAAAGTAATTATGTCGGTATTACTTCATACGGCAGGAGATAACCCGGGTACAAGGAAACGAGCGCTTTTACCGCCAAATCAACCTCAAGTCAAGTTACCGGGTCGTCGACATACGAAGGTCAAGATATTATAGAGGAGAGACTGTCGGAATTACCTTAGGGAGAGGTTCTACGACCCTTCTCCTCCACCTAAAAGACATCGCCGCATATTAGGGGAAATCTCTCTTAATTTTAATCGCTCTTATGCTCGTAAGCAATTATATTATGGCTGTTTAGAGTGTTAAGTTTGTTTGTGTTATTTAAGCGACTGTTTTAATTAATATTATAGAAATACGTAGAATTGAACCATCTTTATACAAAATCCTGGCTCTCTAATTGGCCCAAATCCCTGTCTCGCCTAATTTTCTTAGTCTGGCAGTCCATGGGATAGTCGCTAATAAAATCGGCTTCCCCACGAACACATTCGGAAAGTTGTGTTCTCGCTTGGCTGACCAATGATATTGTAAGTATTAGCAAGCATGTCTTCGCCGCCTAGAACACAAAATCCATCACGTGTCAATTAACTGGAACTGAACCGACCTAAGTCCAATATAACTTCTTCTCTTTAGATAGCTAAGTTACAAAAAGAAGTCTATAGTCTCTATAGTCTCAATGTACCATGGTACTTTCAAGACTTGCCCGGTCACGTGCGAATGTCTAACTGAGTTATGCATTGCTTAGTAATGACACTGCCACTAGCGACATAACATTTAACATCGATTGCTTGATGCCTAATGTGCATGAAGTTTCCTCCTTGTTCACTGGCAGTCCCACATCGAACTCTGTGCTCTTAGTTCCAACTATCTTAAAGTTTGTCTGGCTGGTTCTGATCTGAAAATGCGTCTTCTGCACCTTCAAAGCGGCACCTCAGCCTTACTGAGGACTACACTGAACATGTTCCGCCATACGCGATTAGGTGTGGCCAATGAATAAATGAACGTGAAAATTCGCTGAATTTTCATCTATTCAGCTGAATTAGGGGTGGCTGAATTGAACGCTGAACTTGGGGGTGGCGACCAATGAAAAGAGGGTCCAGTTCATTGAAAATAGGTCTATTTATATGTAATTTTGGGGGGGGGGGGGGGGGGTCCATGCCTCGGATCCTTAGATATTTATCCACTTTCCCACCCGAAATTATATGATTTCCACAACTTAATGAAAGCTCTGACTTGCTGATTAAGCTTAATTCTGAGGCTCCTGATTGGCTCTTTAGTCGATTTTTCTCATTCTATGCGTATGTTGTTTCTCTTCTAATTGAGCTCTAGCTCGCTTCCTCATTTCCGTATCTTGGGCATTAAAGTGGCTCTTTCGTAGGCGCAAAATCCTTATTATATCGGCGTCTATAGTTATTCGGCGAATCCTTATTACATCTCGACCTTTAGAAAACAAGCGTTTAATATTGACTTTAGTGTTGGGAATAGCTAGTAGATCTCAGGCGGCTTTGGCGAGTAAAGGATACTAGAATTCGGAAGCTTTCTACTACTTTAAATTAAAGTCCTTCACGCTTAAGTCCTAATTAACGACTATAAGATTATTGAAATATTGATTAAAATCAGTAATAAGATTAGCTTGATAATGTTACGACCTACGATGCGCCTCGTATTCTAACCGACACGGGCTCGTAGCATCGCTGGCTATGCGACGGCGCTAAGCCTAATAAGGAAGACTAAGTGGCGAGCCTGCGATATATTGACGTGAATGGCACTCGACTACGCTAGGCCCTATTAGGAGGGTCCTTCATATATATATACTCGAGCCCTCCCTTATAAACAGCTCTTCTTTCCTCCTAGTCTTTTCTTCTCGATTCTGAGCGTAGCCTTAAGTCTAAATACAAAGCTTAAGTCTATGTGAGAATAGGTGGGCCAATCAGGAGAGAGGAAGCGCAGTAGGTGAACACGTGATTAGAGACAAAGTAGATTGCTTGCTTGAGAGAAGAGCCATAAGGGCTCTTCGGTAGTTATATATAACATTAGCTTCTCTAGAAGCTTCGACGACTACGTAATCGATTACGTGGCTCTTACGGACTACGTAATCGAATACGAGAGTAATTTCCGGTCCGCGTAAGCAGTGGAGATTACTCCGGCTATTCTCGCGTAGAATCGGCACGAGTTACCGAAGTCAAAATCTAACATATTAAAGAACTAAAGTAATTAAGAGACTTTAACCATAATTAAACCACTATTCTAAGAAGATCTCTAGTTAATAGGACTTATAATATATTATCTTATGCTTAGTTATTGTTAGCTTAATAGTGCTTAAGTTAATTAAACTCTTTTGCCCTTAGAAAGCTTAGCTATTTTAAAGGCCCTTTATTAGCTTTAATAATAAGAAGTAACTTACTTATTAAAGAGAGAAGGGGCCATTTTTACTATACTAAGAATCAAGAACTTATTATAGCCTTTTAACCTTGCTTAACGTATTACGATTGTTAGTTTACCTATTTCTCCCGGCTTTCTATTATAAACCTTCGAAATTAGCGGATTTAGTCTTTACCTCATTTAACTAACCGATTAATAAGAGACTAGTGGAATAATATCACTTATTTTTAATAATGTGACTTGCGCAAGTGCCCAAGAGCGTATTTATAAAGAGACTTAAAAGCTACTTAGTGACTTATTATTAAGGGAAAATTAGTACGGCGTGATATACACGTTCTTAGCCTAAGGGGTGGAGTTTAATACGAATAGTCGCACGAGATAGCCTTAATTCTTATTAGGTTTATAAGCCTAAAGAAAATAAATAGTATCGTTTCTTTGACTTATAAAGAGAATATAAGTACCGGCGTTATAAAGAGGTTAAATAGTTTAATACTTAGCTTAAATAACGTTAAGGTAAAGTCTTAAAGTTAACTTTGGCTACTTCTTAAAGCACAAGTTAAGGATTAAAGACCTTAGCAGTACTTTAAATCGCTGTAAGAAAGGCGTTAGTATAATTTATAAATAGCTAGTTAAGTATAAGAGAAGAGATAAGAGTATAACTTACGAAGTTAAGACGCGTTAAGACTTCTATAGTGTTAGTCTTTAGTATTAAGGCTAAGAGCACTTGGGCTAAGATAGAGCGAACCAATTTTAATAGCACCTTTAAGGTAGCTAATAACGAAGAACTGTTTTTAAAGGTTTACGACGAGTTAGTAGAGCTTAGATAGTGTTATAAAAGGTTATCTTACCGCGTTGAGGCGACTTGACTTTATAATGAAGTTGTTGTTTAGAGATCGAGGTGCGGAAAGCTAAAGAGAGACTATATAGATTAACGTAGGTGTTATGTTAAAGTTGTTACTTGGCAGGAAGAAAGCAAGTAAGGAAAGCTCTCTACTACGTTACCTCTACGACTAGGTAATAGTAAAGTTAGAGGTATTAACTTTTAATAGCGCGCTAATGTTAATGGTGAAGGCTAAGGTTGTTACCCTGAAGGTACTAAATAGCGAGAAGTTGGCGGTAGAGAGACCTCTAAGACTACTAAAGTCATAGTAGCTGAAGTCGCCTTTAAATAGAAGGAAATCTTGCCTTAGCGGTGTGAGAAAAGTAATAGTAAAGTCGATCTTAATATGAGCTTAGTAAGAAAGTTTACTTTCTTTAGAGAATAAAAGTGAGAGAAGGTGTAGGAGATGTTATTTAATTAGTGGAAAAGAAGTAAAGAAGTTAAAGTATATTAAGATACTTTATAAAAGAAATAGTATTAAGGAGAGGTTATTATATTTAAAGAGTTAAAGTTGAAAAGTTGGTGGGGGAGAGTTAACTTTATAAAGGTAGGCTAGTAACGCTAAGTAAGGCGATTGTTTGCTTTTAAAGGTAATAAGTTAATTATCACGGGACTTCTTTTCCTTTATTAGGCTTTTTATTAATAACGTTAATTTATAAAGCTTTTGATTAGTAGAGTGTTTCTTTTGTATTGAGTTGCTCGAGGGCGAGTATAATTTTTGAAGAGGGGGACGAATGTGGTGGGGAAGGCTCTCGGTAGCTCCTTTGTTACTTGATTAGATAGGCTCTTTTTATATAAAAGGGTTTAATACTTGAAAACAACTTAATAGGTACGAACTTTTTATAGATATTATCTAATACACTTTTTTTCTCCTCTCCTCACTCGACTTTTTATACTCTTTAGATATATATTATCTCTAGATATATATTATCTCTAGATTTGATCGATCCGCGATTTCCTACACTTAGAGTCTCTCCCGTACTTCACTACATATTACCTCTCTTGTTATGTGGTTTATTGGGCTTTATCCCTCCCACAGTATTATAAAATATCTGTTTAATCTATAATCTGCGTCTAATTAAATAACGTTATTTAGCCTCTTAGTTTTTTTTATTTTATTATATAATTAAGAAGTTACACTTTAATATCATCGAGTCTTAGCGGGGTTTTAAAACTTTTAGCCCCCTTAGCCTTAGCAACGATATAACTTTATTATTAAGACTCACAAAAAATAACTAATAAGTGTATTCGACGCCCCTGACTCTCTTCTATAATCTAAATTAAAAGATTTTTAAAATTATTAAGATTTAAAATCTAGTTATTTATTTATTTTCGCTCTTAGCACTTACGCGAGTGAAAATATCTTTAACTTTAACGTTAAACTTATCTTATATTACCTTACCTTTACAACAACTATAGTTACTACACCTTTATAAGACTTAATATGGCTTCTTTAAAGCGAAATCAAAGCGATACGCTCGCTAAATCACCTCCTAGATCGCCTATTAAGCTAATTACAAAACGTTCTCGTCAAAAAACACTAAAATCCTTTACTACCTTTATTACACTTCTCTTACTATTACGACCTACAAAGCATACCCCTACGCACACGCCTACTACTTTTAATAATAATCAAGCCGACGAATTAGAATCTAAGGAGGAGAATACAGTAGCTTAAGTAATTAGCGAATTAGAGAGTAAGAAAGAGACTAAGAGTAAAGAAGAAGATAATACTACTTATAATAACGAGTATTTAAATCAAGATCTTAAAGAGCTAGGCCCGGATAGGCTAGACAAGGAGAATATTAACGAATCAGATATTAAGAAAGAAGTAAATGAAGAGGTTAAAATCTCTAAGTCCTTTTCTTACTTAAAAATTAACTTAGAAGGTAACTAGAATATACCTTTTAAAAAAGTAATTAATACTCTAACTCTTAATAGGTTATTCTTTAACTCTTTATTATATAATTATTTAACTTATAAATTAAAACATAAAGGCCTTTATCAAAGCAAATTAGCTTCCTTTAAAAATAAGAGTCTTAATACTCAGAAAAGAGCTCGTCGTGCTCAAGCGGAAATAAATCGACATAAGGCTCTTTAAAAAGCTTCTTAAATGCCGTCGAATATTAAATCGACTACTTAAAAAGCTCTCACTAGCTTTTTTACGTTAAAACCTCCACCTTTACCTCCACCTTTATTACCACCTTAAGAAGAAGAAGACGATATATTCGAAGATATCGAATCGAATAACGAAGACTCTGAATTTAACAAGCTTATTAAAGAGGAATTAAGAGCCGAAGATTACTCTATTGATTAAACGATCTCAACAATATAGAGTTTATCGACAGTGGACGAAGTGATCTCTTATTAGACTCTTTAATTAATAACGCTATTAATATAGGCTCTCTAAAGCTTAATTTAACGCCAAGGACTTATAAAGAGGTTCTTAACTCGATTAAGAAGCAACTTAAAAATAAGCGAATCAAGCTCTTACCTCGACTCTACTTCGATTATTACTTGATTCAACAATACGTCCAAAATCTCTTAAAAAAGAGTCCTCGCCGAGGTCGAATTAAAGCCTCTCTTCTTGTTACTAAGAGTAATCACCTTACAAGAGACAGAAAAACTCTTGCCCGTAAAATTAGAGCTTTATTTCTTTATTATCGTACATATAAATCTCTACTAATTAAAACTCAAGGAGGTAAACAATAAAATCGGTCTTATTTAAACAATGAAGACGTTTTTCGAGCTTATAAGACTTAGTTATTAGCTCAGAAACTCGCTACTGTCACGCCAAAGAGGTTTCGCTACGCTCTTAATACGGAAATTATACTCGCTTACTTACTTTAGCTAAAAAGAATAAGAAAGCTCTTTTAAAAAAGACTACTAGTACACGCAATAACCCCGGTAAAAAGCCAAAAAAGTAGAAACCCCTCAGTAAAACAGCCACTTATAAGTAGTTAAATCGCCTCGGATTCTACGCTACTAAAGAAAAGAAAGGGGTTTATATAGACGGCTATAAGATAGCTGACGTAATCGAATATCGTTAAATAGTAAGTTATACCTTCCTTTTTAGGAAGTATTTATTAACTAATTTAAAAGGAATTTCTACCGCAAATAGCTCAATATCAAGCTCTTTCTACTAACTACGAAGAAGACGCTAATAGAGTACTATAACTTATTATACTTAACTTACCCTTAAGAGAGAAAGAGCACGTTATATATTATCACGACGAAAGTTAATTTCACGTTAAAGAGTACTTTAAGCGAATTTAATTAAATGAGAATTAATAAAAAATGCCTTTAAAAAGTAAAAGAGGGCTAATTCACTGCTCTGACTATATAAGCCTTAAAGGGAGGTTTATAATTGGCTTAAGAGATACTCGGCAAATCATTTATCCTAGAGGCCCTAATAAAACGCCTTATTAAGATATAAAGCAACTATTAGCTCAAGTTACTAACGCTATTAATATATTCGAAGAAAAGCACCTGAATAAGGTAGTTGTTTTTGTATTTGACTAATTAAGTGCTCACGCTAGCAAGGGAGACAGAGCTTTAAACGCTTTTACTATGAATCTTAGTAAAGGCGGAGCTCCTTTGCCTTAGAAGGTCAATTTAGTTATACCTTCCCTTTTAGGAAGTACTTACTAACTTTAAGTTTATAGAATACAACCTTTCCTCCTAATATTAGCGAAGCTAAGCGAGCCCGTGGATTAGTTAGTACAATTCAAAAGTTAAATCACAAGGTAAAAAAGACTATTAAGGTGGCAATTGAAGGCCACCCTAATAAAAAGAGAGTTAAGAAGGCTGTAATTGAAGAAGTCCCAAAGGGGATTAGAGCGATCCTTGCCGAGAGAGGTTGTTTACTAATTAGTAAGTAACTTCTATTTATTAAGTAATATATTAATAATTAATAAGTAAAAAATGCCCAATTACTAAGTGCTCTAATAAAGCTAAAAATAATTATAATCCAATTCTTTCTTAGCCTCCTAAAAAGCCTATAACCTGTTATTTAGCGAGGATTCTAACTAATCACAAGGATTTCTTTGAATAGAAATTAGTACTTAAAGAGATACTATTAGCTAGGGGCTATAAGTGTCTATTTCTACCCAAATTCCATTGCGAGCTAAACCCGATTAAGATATATTGGGCCAATTGTAAGAACCTTTATTAACAGGTTTAAAAAGAGACCTTTCCAGAGGTACGTTATATAATTTAATCTTTTAATTTACTAACTTATATCTTTAGGCTAGAGAAGCTTGTTTTAAAGCTCTTAATTCTTGTCCTCTTAATACGCTACGAAGGTACTGTAATAAAGCTTCACGCTTTATGGACGCTTACCGGAAAGGGCTTAGCGTGAAGCAAGCCAGTTAGTGTGTTAAGAAACAAAGCGGCTATAGAACTATCTTAGAGACTATAATAAAGGAGTTTAATATTATCCCCGAAGGTAAACAAGAGATAGACGAATTAGCTTAATTAGTTAGATTTTGTATTTATTTACTAGTGCGGTAGCTAGCTCAGCAGTTATAAAAGTGCTTTATAAAGAGTTAAACTCCGAATCTGAATTGAAGATCTGTGGTGCAGAAGTGGAGCATAAAGTAAGGTGCTTTCAAAGTAGTGATTAAGTCGTCTGAATTCTATAAAAAGAGGCTCGTAAGGAGTAACTGACTATATATATGAATAGGGGCTGGCTGACTCAGCAGAGCTATAGTGCCGTAGGCCCGTGCCTGTACGATAAGATCTCTTTCTGACTTTATAGAATCGTCGGCTTTTAATTCAATTATTTATTTAATTTTAAAAATAACTAAAAAATAAAAAGTATAATATAAAGTGAGTCCGTTTAATAATTCTTAAAAAGATTTCTTATCAAAAGCTTCATTCTATTTAATAACAAATTTACAAAGAAAAATAATTGAATAATATTCATTATTAGAATTTAAAAACATATATATATATAAAATAAAAATCTCAAAATTTTTGGCCCCCCTGTCACGGCCTTGGCAACGTTATAAGTATTTAATCCTAAGCCCGATCGGGATGAAAGTGGGTCCGTTAGAACGCTAGCAATTAGGCGCATAATATAGGTTAAACAGATATTTTATAATACTTAATTTCTAAAATTGTCGTGTTTGAAGCGGTCCGACTATAGCAAAAACAACCGATCTGCTTCACCCTAGCTAAATTAGAGGCAGACTAAAGAAATCAGCTATAGATACTACACTCCTCCTAACTAATAAAGTAAAAATAAACAGACGGCTAAAGCGAAAGACTACTACTTTATTCCTTAACGTTAAAGGCGCCTTCGATTATATAGCCAAGAACTAACTACTCGGGATCCTTCAAAAGCTCTAATTGCCTAGTAATCTAGTAGCATAGACCTCATTATTCCTTAATAATCGGTCACTTAGACTCTCTTTCGACAGTCAAACAAAAGAGTTCAGTAGAATCGAGACTAAAATACCCCAAAGTAGTCCAATTTCGCCTATACTATTCTTAATATACATTAGAGAGCTTTTTCCTCGAATTGCTACCAAGGTACTCTTATATATCGACGATATCTCGCTAACTATAGCGTCTATAAGCCTTAAAAAGAATATCAAGATTCTTTAGAGAGAAGTAGTAAAGATATATAAACTAGGCGCTAAGAACGCTATACAATTCGACTTAACAAAGACAGAACTTATACACTTTACCACAGGAAAAGAAGCCAAGACAGCTAGCCTTAGATTACCTAATAGGGTCATCGTAAAACCAAAAGAAGTAGTCAAGTAACTAGGTATCTAGTTCGACCCAGGCCTCACTTTTAAGTAATATATAGTAATACGTACTAGCCAGGCCTAATCGGCATTCCAAAGGATAATATGACTAGCTAATACGGCAAAAGGGCTCTCCCCTTTTACGATACGACAGCTATACCTAGCCTGTGTAGTTAGTGTAGCCGACTACGGCTCCCCGATTTAATAAAGGGGACAAGCACAGTTTAAGAAACCCCTCCAGGCCTTACAAAACCTAGGTCTACAAAAAATCCTAGGGGTATTTAAGACAGCTCCAATAGTGCTAATAGAGGTCGAGGCAGCGCTACAGCCTCCTTGTGTCCGACTAAACGCCAGCACTCGAAAATACGCCATTCGTGTACTAAAACTAGCCCCTAAGCACCCGATTAACCAGGAACTCTCAAACCTCCTAACAAGACCTAATCTTAAGCCAACAATATAACTCGAACGGATTCGGGCCTTAATTCAAGGTCTAGTCGACCCAGAGGACCTTAAGCCCCTCCAGTACTTTAAATACCCACCGTAGAACAAAGTAACGCCGTATACGATCAATATTAGCCCGCTACTAAAGGAAGCAATTGCTCAGATACACAACTCGAACCTACACACAGGCGCAAACGAATTCACGATCTACACAAATTCCTCGTCTATGCCAGGGGGAGAGTTAACTAAAGTAGGCGTAGGGCTCGTGGTACTGAACTATAAGAAGAACACCCTTAGAATAGTCTATAAGAGCATAACTAACTTGGGGGACTCCCAGTTAATTTATAACGGGGAGCTAGAAGGGACTACCTAAGCAATCGAATACGCTAGTAAAGTAACTAAGCCAGGCCAGTTATACCATATCTACTCGAATAACCAGGCGGGACTTTATCATCTCAAAACACTATTAAACAACCTAGGCCAAGCTTACCAAATCCGAGCTATTCAAGCAGCGCAACTAGCCAAAAGCAGAGGAGCCTCGATATCAATCAACTAGGTCCCCGGCTATACGGAGTATACGAAAACAAGCTAGCTTACTCATTAGCAAAGCAAGCAACGACGCTTGCCCCAAATATAAATGAAACCAGCTTTATAATCCTCGGCAATAAAGCGAAGCAAGTTAATACTAGAAAGTAGGAGTTGGTGTTAAACTGATATAAAAAGACGCCTTACCAAAATACAACTACTTATAAGAAGCAATTCCCTTGGCAACTACGGTCGAAGATCCACCTACCTCCTAGAACTAAAAGAGAACTAGCTAACTCCTTCTTCTAATTGAAGTTAGGCCATAGGTTTAAAAGGTCATACTTATATAGACTAGGCCATACGGATAGCGACTTGTGTAAGTGTAGTAAGAGAGAAATAACCGCCTATTTACTTTTAAGCTATAAAGAGACAGGAATAGCCAAGGCGAGGGCCAAGCTACGGAACGAAATAAAGGAAGCAAGACTAAGTCTACCTTTCCTAATGTATACAAAAATTGGGATCAAGAAAACGTTAGATTTTCTTAAAAAGACTAGGCTTTATACCAGGAAATAGTTCTTAAAGAGAAGGCAGGAAGAAAAGTAAGAAGAGTAAGAGGAGGAAAAAGCGTAATACCTTTTACACTTTCCTTTATAATTTTCCTTTGTTATAACTAATGCTATGCCCTTAATATTTCCTGAAATAAATTAGCTATTTTTCTAGTATCTTATATAAAAACGCTAAGGCTTATAGCCCCAGCCGTCCTACTATAGTCTTCGACTTACACAAGACGTTAAAAGGAATAATAATAATGATGATGATGCGGTTACACATCCTAATCAAATCCTTTGCCATCTTGTTGATGAAATCTTGGGTCATAAAGCTTTGACCACGCTGTAGCTGCTGCCCAGACTCCAGCATATCCTTTTGTTTTTGAAAGATATTAAGCCATGCCGTATTGAACTTGCCCCAGAGACGGATCCGATCACTGTGGAGAGCAACTTCGTCTACTATGAGACCTTATCAGAAAACCATTAGTGGACAAGATCAAACAAATGAAACAGAGAGCCTACTTAAATCCCCAATATGTCCTAAAGGCCACTCAAATACTTCTAAGAGCGACTGACTCGCTTTACCTAAGCGCTTATTGATTGTATTTTTGAAAGATCTGCTTCAACGCTGTTTGGTAGGCCACATATGCTGCTTCCATCCCGAGACCCTGTGCTTGAAAGTCCTCCTCCTCTATGATCTTTAGGGGATTCTAGGTCACGGCCCCCATATTCATATTGTTGGAGTATCCTTGCTGAAGAAGAGGGGCGCTTCGGTCTGCCGCGCTCTGCTGGTGTTGTTGATAGACTGCAGGGGATCTCGATGACACATGGTTAGGGGAGATATTCAAAGTTTTGAAGATCGAATCCAACATATTCAATCTGAATGAATCGAAGAGTAATTTAAGGAGTCTTCGTGAAGCTTGAATCTAATAATATAACTCTTCATTCAGCCTTCAATTAAAGCCAGCAAAGCTCTTCACGAAGAGCTTAGCAGGTCACGTGCAAGGGTTCCGAGGTTTAACCTGGCGCTCAACATCAACAAAACCTACCCCGCTATAACTCAAAGTTTTACCTCCCAACGCTCAACCTTTAGAGCTTAGTAGCGCAAGTAAGAAGAATTATTAAAGTTTAGACTAAGGTCTTTCATTGATCTAGCTTACAAGTCAGGGGGGCCTCAATTAGACTAACGGCGAATGGCGGGGTAAAGATTTTGAAGGCTTGGCAAGGACCTTCTTCTTCCCCAAGACTTAGTTGCAAAGTTATAATTGTAGTCTTTGATTATATACTCTGTCCTTGGAAACACTCATTATTTCGATATTGATCAAGTATCATACGCAGTCGAAAGTAGTGTGGATAAAAACCGAAGGTTTGGCCAAAGTGGATGGCTAAAGAGGTCTGTGTTAACCTATCTTTTTACTACCTTTTATATTCCTGAGAACTACCCTTTCCATTTAAACATCTAATAGCTTCACTGAATATTATTTAATTGTATATATTTATGTCTAAGCTATTCTTAATAGCTTTTATTAATAAGAAAATGTTAAGGGATTTTTTTGGCTATTTTGGTATAAAAAGAATATTGAAAATGGAATCATTTTTCAAGACGGATTTCTTTAGAAGCCAAAATATCGTTATATTACTCTAAACTTGGGATTTAGGTCTAGTATCAAAATCACCTAAAGGCCCAAAGGTTATCTAATAATATTTCAAGAAACACGTCGTGGCAGTGCTTTTGTAGGGTATAGAGTTCAAAAAGTTGATGTTTTGACGTTCTCATTTTGCTTATATATACGCGATTTCTCCTCCCCAAACCTTCCTCTTTTGTAAATATTCTTGCTTCATTAAATCTTCACTGCACACCATAAAAATTACCTTTCCACACTCGCCTTATACCATGTAATCAGTTCCTATCCAGCATTCAACTGCTGAGAAATTTGTGGTTGTACGTTCGCGTTGTACTTTTACCTCTCGCGTCACTGGTTAATTAGCAAAGTCGTGCTTCCTACAACCTCTTCCTTCTTACCGTCACTAATAGCTTGATAGGATGCATAGAGTTATCAAGAGCAAAGTTGTTAAATAAGCTCCTCCTGTCAATTTCTTCACGAGATCTCGGCGCCCCATCCCTCGTCAAGACTACAATACCATTGAGAGGCGCGAAGCGGTGCCAGCTAACCCGATACCCTCTACCTCTACCTCCACTCCAGCCTCTAACTCCGCCAATAGTGATGGAGACACCATCGTTGTCGATCTTCACGCGCCATACAATGACGATTATGATTCTCCTATGCCCAATGTCCCTACCCCTACCTTCGAAGATCTACAATTGTCGGATGATGATAAGCGGGCTGCAATACTCAAGTGGAAGGAGTTTCGAGCTAAGGTTGAGCATAAGCCTAGAGAGATGTCCAGCCACGTGTATTATTATATGCAGAAAGAACTCGT
Organism: Leptodontidium sp. 2 PMI_412; assembly: GCA_021432625.1. NCBI lineage: Eukaryota > Fungi > Ascomycota > Leotiomycetes > Helotiales > Leptodontidiaceae > Leptodontidium > Leptodontidium sp. 2 PMI_412. The sequence goes on from MU270489.1 coordinate 96,876, forward strand.
CCCTGACAGTTTCTATGCCGAAGTGAAGGAAGGTCCAAAGATTCTCCAGGAATATCGATGGGACTGCAAAATCTGCTTAGCAGAGCCTTAAAAGCGGTTGGATAAAGATAGATTCAAGGTTTATGAATCAAAACGCCACGGAGCTACTACGGGAACGAGAGATCACCTTAAAACTTATGGGATCACGAAGCACACTCACGCTGCACAGAAAGCTGGCTACGTCAAGGCCCCTCATCCCAGCAACCCTGATTTGACCTGGAGTGGTACAGAAAGTCTCGTTACAGCACGCTTAACTTCGCGGCAGTCTACACGACGCTGGTTTGTTAAGTCCCGCCAGCCATTCTCAACAGTTGAGGCTCCAGAGTCCCAGGAGATGTTCTTTTCCCTTGGGACTGCCTGTCCTTATCGAAGTCGACTTACTATTCGCAATCACATCTTTGATGACTTCGTCCAACGTCGTATCGGCCTCAAACAGCAGCTGGAGGTCGAGTGTGATAGGATAAGCTTCACGCTCGACAGCGTAAAAAATGATTAGATTAGTGTCGGTGCAGTACCGGTTCATGTACCACGCCGCATGTGTGAATATATTCCAATGCGAGTATGGCGACAGAGTAATAAATATATAGTTCAAAATCTGTGTATATTTTAAGAGAGTGCGAGGAGAACTAGACTATATACTACGAAACCCCACCGAATCTCCACCGAAACTAGTCCGGCTAAGCTCTGACCCCTGACTTTGACCCGCACCCCCTTTTCTAGACCGAAGTATACTTATATAAGGACCTATAGACTAACACCGGCAAAACTTCTTTTAGAAAAACTATTTCTAATACACATAAAAGTAAATAATAAGTAATATATAAGAAATAACAAATAAAATGACAGAGTATTTAATAGCGTCTAATTCCGGCTCGACAGTGTCCCGAAAGTGCCCTGAAAAGGGTCCGAATATAGTGAGGTGCTATAGCGAAGCTAAGCGAGAACTAATAACAATAAGAACCCTTAGTATTATACAACGTAATAAATATATATATATCGCTTTCTCTTAAAGGTTTAGAGTCTCCTTTAGCTAATACACATATAACTACCGTACGTATACTACTTTCTAATCTCTTTAATTCGCCTAATATAGCTCAAAGACTAACATTTTTAAGAAGACTATATTAAATCAAATAAACAGCCTAAAAGTAAATATACTCTTCAGAGATAGTTTAGTAGGGAAACAGTATACTAACTAAAAACAGTACCTACACTAATACTTACAAGAGCGCTTAACCTCGCCTACCGCAAATACTATATTTAGTGTGTCCGCCTTACTATAAAGAACCCATCTCACGATTACTCCTTCAACAATCCCAAGAGCAAGAAGTGCGTATATTACGTAAAGAAGAAGTCTTAGTATTGTGGGAGGGACGAACCCTAATCCACACAACAAGAGGGTAACATATAGCGAGCCACCGGAGGAGATTCTAGGCTCTATAAATAATAGATTAATTAAATCTAAAAATATCACATATTTAGAGAGTACGAATCGGCGAAAGAGGGGAAGGAAAAGAGTTCTAATAAATAGAATATATCTAGTGTTACGTTCTTGACGTTCTGTAGTTAAGTGTTAGCTCCTTATATATGTGAAGGACCAGCGTAGTCATGTGACAAAAGAAATCAGGGGCTGTCCCCACTACATACGTCCCCCCCTTCAAAGACTCTACTCGCCCTCGAGCAATATATACTAAAAAGAAGTAAACAACTAATTAGAGCGTCTCAAATCGTTAGTAAGATACTATACAGCTAGTGTATACAAAGTCCCGTGATAGTTAACTTGTCACCTTTAAAGCAAACAATCGTCTCGCTTAGTACCTTCCTGCCCCCTTACATAAGGCTGGCTCTCCCCTACTAACCTTTTAACTTCAACTCTCTAAGTATAATAATCTCTCCTTAATACTATTCTCTCTATAAAGTACCTCAATATACGTCTCGATCTCTTTCCTCCTTCTTTCTATTAATCAAACAACACCTCTTATACCTTCTCTTATTATAACACCTCTAAAGAAAGTAAACTTCCCTTACTAAGCTTATGTCAAGATCGACTTTACTATCACTTCTCTTATACTATTAAGGCAAAATCTTCTTCCACTTAATAATAACTTTAACTACTATAACTCCAGGTATCCTCAAAGGTCTCTCTGCGGCTAATTCTTCGCTATTTAGTACCTTCAAGGTAATAACCTTGGCCTTCACTATTAACTTCAGCGCGCCATTAAAACTTAACACCTTTAACTTCGCTATTACTTAGTCGTAGAGGTGACGTAATAGAGAGCTTTCCTTACTTACTTTCTTCTTACTAAGCAACAACTTTAATATAACACTTACGTTAATTTGTGTATAATTTCTCCTCCGCTTTCCGCACCTCGATCTCTAAACAATAACTTTAGTATAAAGTTAAGTCGCCTTAACACAGTAAGTTAACCTTTTATAATACTATCTAAGCTCTACTAACTCGTCATAGACTTTCAAGAAGAGTCCTTTGTTATTAACCACCTTAGAGGTACTACTAAGATTAGTTCGCTCTATCTCAGCCTAAGCGCTCTTAACTTTAACACTAAAGGTTAACACTATAAAGGTCTTAACGCGTCTCAACTTCGTGAGTTATACTCTTATCTCTTCCTCTTATACTTAACTAGCTATTTATAAATTATACTAATACTTTTCTTACGGCGATTTAAGGTACTATTACGGTTTTTAATCCTCAACTTGTGTTTTAAGAAGTAACTAAAGTAAACTCTAAAACTTCACCTTGACGTCATCTAACTAAGTATTAAACTATCTAACCTCTTTATAGTACTAGTACTTACATTCTCTCTATAAATCAAGGAAATAATACTATTTGTCTTCTTTAAGTTCGTAAACTAATAGGAATTAAGGCCACCTCGTGCGACTACTTATATTAAACTCTACCCCTTAGGCTAAAAACGTGCGTGTCGCGTTATACTAATCTTCCCTTAGTAATAAGTCACTAAGTAATTTTCGGGTCCCTTTATAAATACACTCTTATTATACTTACACAAGTTATATTACTAAAGATAAGTGGCATTATTCCGCTAGTCTCTTATTAATTAGTTAATTAAATAGGGTAGAGGCTAGATCTATTAACTTCGAAGGTTTATAGTAAAAAGCCGGGAAGAGTAAGTAGACTAACGGTCGTAATACGTTAAGTAAGGTTAGGAGGCTATAATAAGTTCTTAGTTCTTAGTGTAGTAGAAATAGCCCTTTCTCTCCATAAAAGTAAGTCGCCTCCTATTATTAAAGTTAATAGAGGGTCTTCGAAACAGCTGAGCTTTCTAAGGATAAACAAAAGAGTCTAATTAACTCAAGTACTATTAGGCTAGCAGTAACTAAGCATGGGATGGCATACTATAAGGTCCCGTTAGCTAGAGATCTTCTTAGAATAGTAGTTTAGTTATAGTTAAAGTCTCTTAATTACTTTAGTTCTTTAATAAGGGTTAAAGAACTTATTATTAATCTCGAGGTCAAAGCTAGACTTGACTCCTGACCGGTTACTCTGTGAGTTATTAGCTTTGTCCCTGTCCGTTCTACTTAACGACACCTCTTAAAATGATATAATAAGTGGTAACGAAACATCTATGAGAACACCTAAGGTCGCTCTCTTAGCCTTAATTAGTTACTAGTACTTATTACTAAACCTAGCTAGAAGTTGAGAGTATAGAGTCTTTATTACTTCAGCGATGTTAATGTGAGCCTGGAATGGCGGCACTCTTGTTTACAAGTCTGTTATAGTCATAGAACTATTATATTATATTTAAAAGTTATCTATAACTTGCAGTCTCTTATTAACACTTTAAGTGCGAAATATACTACTTCTTATCTACTAGTACTAATGAACAGTAAGAGAAGTCTTTATTCTTTTAGACTTTCTAACGGGAAGGGACTAAGAAGTATTAATATATATATAAAAGGGGCCCTGACTTAACAGGCGAGAGACTTTAGACAGAGCTAATTAAGGGTAGTCGACTAACACTCGATCCCTGAAAGGTTCACTAGTTAAGGGTCGTCGGCCGATAGTATACTTAGATCTCTAGTACGTGGGATAAGGTTAGTGTTAACTATATTCTGTCGCCTATAATAAGAGATCTTCTTAAATAAATCGCGAACTTCCCTAAGACTTGCCTAGACTTATTAACGAGAGTACTAACCGGCAAATTCCTAGATCTAAGGCTATTATAGACAGTCCTTGAGGTTTCAGAGAATATGGCTCTAATTCTGAGCGTATTATTAACTCTTTTGTTAGGAGATTTCTTAGACTTCTACTTGCCTTATATAAATCGTGTGATCTACTTACTAGTTCAAGGCTAATTTATCAATAGTGCTCTTAGTATTGTCCTTTATAAATTACTATGCGCTATAGTTAGGTTAATAACTCTATAAGTGTTAACTTTATCCCTAGGAATAATAAACTTACTTCGTTATTTCCTCTCTTTTTATTAGTTACTAAGAGTTAACGCCTGGGTATATTGCGTCTATATTCTTCGGGGTGTCTAGTACGTTAGACTCGAATTTCTGGCCTAAGCCATAGGTTCAACCTACTGTTTTAGAATTTAGTCCTACGGATCAAGCCCGACAACTAGCCTATTTAAACGAAGTTACTTTTTATCGCCTAGAATATTATTAGCTTAATAATAACAGTCTCGTTTTAAACTTATTATATATTTGTATATAACAAGTAGTTTATAAGGGCGCTAGTTTCTTATTAAGCTTTACTCTAAGAAATAAGTGTTCTTATAGCGTGGGGCTAATATTCTCTCTGACTTACTTAGGGCTATATAGGCTCTTCTTTGTGTTTGTTGTAGTACTAAGGTGTCCTAAATCGTAGTTCTTAGTAATACGAAGTCGGTTTAGCGATCATTTTAATGATTTTAATATACGGCAGTATATCGTCCCCCCCTTTAAAGACTAGGGGTATGTCCTCGTACTAGCTCCTTAATACTAAAGCCTCGATACCGAAGTATTAGCTTTAAGTTTCGTGTTACGACAGTTGCTCGTGGAAGTAAGTGACAGTTATTAGGGCTGGGTTTATTTAGTTAAAGAAATGTTGTCGGCGACGCTAGCGTGTAGAGCGTGTATATTTATTCTGAGTCAGACACTACTTAGTACTTACTGCGTTACTGTACTAACAATTCAGGGACTCTAATTACTATCTTATCGTCCCTAACACGCTATATTATCGGAATCATAGGGTTCTCTAAGAATTTAGGGTCGTTAAGGTGTTATAAATTAATATTTAATTTAAGATTTAGAGGAGTCAAGTTGTCGTCTTCGTTAGAGGCCTCTCTTACTTTATTACTATCGTTATAAATAAAGTTGTTCCTCTTATAAAAGAGCTTAAGCTTATTGCCGGCGAAGGTTTGTCGTAGCTAAGGGCCATTATCGCCGAGTTCCTTGAGTCTATAATAGCCTTTATTAGTGTAAGTTTTAGTAATCTCGTAAGGACTTAGCCACCTGAAGTCGAGTACTCGGTTTAAGGACATGTCATTCTCTTGTACTAAGTCCTAGTAAAGGACTAAGTCTTTCTTTTTAAATAGTCTCTTTTATATGTCGTGTTTGAGATTAAAGGCTTCCTTGCCTTCTTGACGACGCCGAGTCTTCTTAAAGATAGCCTCATTAATATGTTCCTGTTTTATCTAAAACTGTGTAGCCTTAAGCTGTAGTAACTTTAATCAGTCACGAACCTCCTTAATAAACAACGTTCTCTATATTAGGTTTCTTGTCTCGATAAGTAAGATCGCCTCCTTATTATACACTATATAGAATAGTATATAACTAGTTAGACTATACATAGTAGTTCTGTCAGTAAATAACACTACAAAAAGGTTATTAGTCCAACGTCCTTCTATTTTTGACAAAGTATTCTTAATAAGTCTATGGCCTCGTTTGATTATTCTATTAGCTCTAGCGTTATATACTAAGATCTTAATTCACTCGACCTCTATTTTATTAAGTAGTTCTAGCACTTCCCTTATATTCTCAGTTCCTCTATCCACAATAAGTCTCTAAAACAACTTATGACGGCAAATAATATCTTCCTAAATGAAAGCAGCGATATATTTAGCCTCTCTAGTAAGGAGAGCTTTAACTTCAGCCCATCCACTTATATCGTCTCTTATAATAATAAGGTAGCCTTTTCCCTTATATAGTGGTATATAAGTAACATTTAATGCCCACTTTTCCATGAGTCCATTTGATATTGTAAGGTAAAGAGGCTCCTTAAGACGTTTCACTGATTAAAGTTGACAATTCTTATACGTTTAGACGTATTTTATATAATTAATAAATAGTCCCTTCTAAAAGTACTATGTGGCGATGTGGTAGTAAGTACTTTCTCTCCCTTTATAACTAAAATTATTATAATAGCTCCGAAGTATGATTTCCTTCTCCTTATTAATATTAATAATAAACTTGACAATAGAACCTTTTATAAGGAGCCTCTAAATCCGGCGATTATATATACTGTAGTTTAAGGCTTCTCGTTTAAAAACACAGAACTACTTTCTAATTATATCTTTGGGAGTCTTAAGTGTCGTCAAGTATCAGGTAATTTACTAGTATCCTTTACTGTATTTATTAATTAAGACAAGTAGCCCTTCTCCGTCAGAGCTTAAATTATTAGAGGAGTTAAGTTCCCCTTCGTCTCTTAAGTATTACACTTTTACTTTTATATTTAATAAGATATCGCTTCGTTTACGTAGTTTAGGGTCTATTATTACTTCTTTAGATTTTAAATTAGTAAGTTCTTCGGCGTTAAATACTTCTATAAGGTAGATCTCGTAAGCTCTTAACTTAAAAAGTATTTAATCCTCGTCTATATTACTCTCTTCCGGCGTATTATCAATATGCCTTAGCCTCTTAAAGAACTAATCAGCAACGACGTGTGTTAAGCCTTTGATATGCCGAACTTCGAAATCAAATAAGTGTATCTAAGTAAGCTATCTAGTAAGTAAGGCGCTAGGATGATTATATACAGCTCTATTTAATTAAGTAACTAAGGTATTAGCGTCTGTTTTAATAACAAAGTGTACGCTAACGAGCCAGATCTTAAGCTTCTTTAAAATATAAAGTATACCTTTGTACTCTCACTTAGTGGCATTATACTTAACTTTAGTCTTACTTTAAAAACTACTCTTGTACCTCGTAAGTCGTATCTTGTTCGTTAAAGAGTCTCTTTAGCCGAGAAAACCGCCCTAATTAGTGCTACTAGAATCGACACTAATAATTATCTCTCTAGCACTTTCACTGTAATTAATCCGACATAAAACTAGGAATGAGCATAATATATCTTTTAAAGTTTATATTACTTTGTCGTGAATCTCTAAGTCCTAGAAGAATTTGACTCCTTTTCTAAATAGTGCGTACAATAACTCAGTAATTAGTCGGAAGTTTTTAATCCAAATTTAGAAGTAAATAATAAGGCCTAGGAATGCCTTGACTTCTATTAGGTTACTTAGCAGGTTCTAGTTCTTAATTTTAACTAAGTGTCTTACTAAAGGTTCTCTCCCCTTAGAGTTATAGGCGTATCTTATAATATTTATACTATCTAAACAAAACTAAGACTTTAGTCCCATAGTAGCACTTACTCTCTCCAAGCGTTCTAGTGTCTTATTAAGGTTTTAAATATACTCTAAAATAAATCTTCAGATTCCGGGACGAGCTTCTTCTTAGTTATAATCCGTGTATAGTCCCTTAACTCTTATATTATCTAAGAATAGTATAGACACACTAGGAATTAGTGGCTTTAGTATATAAGTGATTATTTTAATAAACTAAGTAATAGAGTTTATAGCACCTTAGGGAAGAGTTATGTTCTTAACTAGACTTACGTTTAGAATATAAAAGGCAATTATATCTCGGCTAGACTTGTGGAGAGTTTATTAATTATAACCGGAGTATAAGTTAATAAGGCTAGCGACGTAGTAACTAACGAATTCTTCAGAGAACTTATTTACTAAAAGTAGAAGATTAGTATCCCTTCGTGTGACGGCATTTAATATAATAACTAAGTTAATAAGTCTATATTTTCTAAATTCCTTCTTTTTTACTAAAAACTAAGTATTTCAGTATAAGCCTTTAAAAAGCTTAAGAATACCTTTATTAAGACGCTCTTATACTATCTTTGTGACTTCTAGGACTAAAGCTCGTAATAACAGAAAGTTAGGGGCTTATTAGGCTTTGTACTTAATAGTCTTAATAATGACTAGGGGAGAGACATCTTCGTGGAATTTACCACATTCGGGCTAGTCAAACACTATAGCTCCTTCTCTATTAGTTATTATTTCGTTAAAGAGAGCTCTCTCTTTAGGTTATAACAGCTTTCTAACATCGAGTTTAGCTAGTCTCTCCAGCGTAAGTCGAGAGTTACAGGGTATACTAATAAAGCGTAGTAATAACAAATCTTAATATCTCCCTAACTATTTTTACTTAGTCCCTCTATCTTTTAATCTCTCGTACTAATTATTTCTCCCTCCTAGGGGGTCGCCTATAAGGTCGGCTTCGTCAACTAGCTAGACCTTCTTAACTTTTAATTTATACATAGTATTAATTTAAGTAGTAGTGTTCTAAGTACTCTAAAAGGGGTTTTTAATTAAGAGATTATTATAGTTCTTCGTCTATTCGAAGGTAAGTGTGGCTTTAGTCAAAGAACTAGCTCTAAAAGCTTCAGGAAAGAATAGTTCTACAGTTAACTTTTCCTCCGGGAATGTGTCTAAGATTACCTCTTATTAAAAATCATTAAGTACTAATTTCGAGACGCAAAACTCTTTTTCTAAGTACTTAATAAGAATAATATTGCCTTTATTATTATTACTTAGTACTACTTTGTCCCCCCCTTTATAAAGCTTGCCCCTAAGCTTTAATAGTTAAAGGTTATATTATAAGGGGTCAATTAAGCATTCCAAGGCACTAATAGTAGCGCTCGATATACAGTTAATTACTCTTTTCCTAAGAAGTCTTCTTCTTCGTAATTATCTTTAGAGTCCGTTTATTCTAGAAAAATCATATTTATCCCGTTTTCTTCTTAAAGAGCTTTAGCGTCCTTAGTATCGTCTATAATATCGTTAGTTTTGACTATAGTAATGTCTCTTAATCACTAATCCCAAAACTAAGCCAGCACAATGCCTCCATCATAGTCTCTAGGATAACAGAATAATACTCTGGCTTTACAGAAGAATAGAAAGCCTAGAATAACCTTTATATTAAGGGCGTCTATGATATAGAATCTATTATTAATAACACAGTTACTTATAGTAACCGTAATATTGTCAGTAAAACTAATAAATCAGGACTTGACTCTAGTGATTGTCTTTAAAGCTATAGTCTGGCTTCTAGTAATAAGGAGCTCTAAGAGAGTAATTACTTCAAGTGTTATACAACTAACTTTAGCTCCTATATTAAGGGTAACTCTGACATCAGTGACCTTAGTTCGGCCAAGTATAGTAATAATAACCTTTAGTGCTAGTGAGAAGTATAAGTTTCCTGTCTTAGATATTGTCCTTAGTAAGGCTACTTTAGTATATAGTAGTTCTTAAGCGCGAGTGTATTTCGTTAGAAGGTTCCCAAAGATATACTTACTAAGTAACATTATAGTTCTAAGTAACACTATAAGGATTAAACTAAAGACTAAGATAGCGCTAACTGTAAGCTATAATATTAAGTTATTAATGAGAGCTTCTTATTATACGAACAATTGAAGTCGCTAGTGTCTTTATTAAGTCCTGAACTTTACTACTAGTAAGTTCCTTAAAATAGAGTTATAAGTTATAATACACTTTTCCCAATACTCAAACCTTATTCGTAAGTTCTCTTATTTAATCCTTTTAAGGTGTTCCTTATACTTTAATATTATATAAGTGCTAACATTGTCGTAATAGGGAAGAGTATAGGGAGCGCCGTCAAGTGGCCTCTAAGAGATAATAACAGTTTCCTCAAGTAATAATTCCGAGTTCTCGAAGTATAAAGCTCTAATATTAGTAATACTAGTGATTAATTCCCTTTACATTCGCTAATTAATTGTCCTAGTCAAGAGACAAGATGCCTTAAGCGGGTTGATAAGGACTATAATTTCTCTTAGTGTAAGGTTTCTAGGAAGCTCCTTTTATACGAGTAATTTGTCCAAGATATTATTAAGCCTATAACTATTCCGAGTCAACGCCTCTTACACGCGAGGACTTCGAGATAACGCTATACAAGATATAAGTCTAGGGATAGCCGATAGTATTACTAGTGCCTCAGACTTCGAAGCTCTCTTTCTTATTATGTTACTAATAAGTAATATTTTAGAAAGTGTTTTCAGTGTCGTGGTAAATGTCGTTTTCGTACTCAAGTTAAAGACTTTAGACTTATTATAGGCTAGAATCTATTGCGGTGTTATTTTAGTCTCTACTAGGCTATTGACGTCTATAGTATTAACGAACTTGACTAGTTCTTTAATATCGCGGGGTGCCTTTGGTTTATTATAAGTAAATTGAGACTTAATCTTCTCTTAGAGTTTGTCCGAAGTCTTATACAGCTCTTGTCTAAGTACTCCCTTTCGCTACTTAGTCTCGACTAGAGTTACTATAGCTTTAAAATCAGTACCGTTAGTGCTATACGCTAGTAAATTTTAGATTTATACTGATTAATATTCAGTGTAGTCCTATTAACTAATAATATCTGAGTTAAAGTCCCCCGTAAGTTCTTTGATAAGCTTAATATAACCTATAGTAAGAACAGTCGGAGATTGTGCCCCCTTATCTCCCTTTTCCTTAGTAAGTGTAACTTCTTTTCTTATATTAAAGAGTTCTTTAACTGCTTTAGCTCGACGTTTAGGGTTAAAGTCGTACGGGGTATTTAAGACTTACGTCAAGATGTAATGTCTTTTAGACCTTTTATTTAAGGGAAACTAGACAGGGTATAACTTCTTCCCCTCTTGCCATAAGCTAATGTAAATGTAGTTAGTATTGTCGGCTTCGTGAATAATACTAAGACTAATCCATTTCTTATAGTTATAACATTAGTTCATATAACTATAATACTCTTGAGGTCTCATGCTTGGCTAGTATTAATTTATATACTAGCGACAATTATAATTATCCTTGGCGCGCCTATTATACCCCAAGGAACTCGAATTTATTACACCGTAGTCGACGGCAGCTTGCTCTTAGGCCTCTTTAAAGAATATAAATATATTAACCTCAATAGTAAAGTTAGTATTAGAGGCTCTTTAAACTACTACTCTAAGAATCCTTATATATTCTAACCCTTTAGTAATAAAATCTAAATCTCTTGTGTTAACCTTACTTAAGTTCCTAGTAACTTTCTCTAAAGTAAGGAGGAAATTAAGTATAAATAACTCCTCGTCTTATTACTTTAATACTCTGGAAATCTCGTCCTATATAAAGTTGTCCTTATAGTTAGTAAAGTCAGACTAGTGCCGGGGTGCTAGTCCACTGTTATAAAGCGGAATAATATAAGTCATTAACTGAGGTATAAAGCGCTTAGCGAATAAGTTAGTATTATTAGTATTGCCCTATGTTTAGTCAGTAATGCCTTGCTCTTTAGTAATAGCGCTTAGCTCCCTCTCGGAGTTAAGGTGAGCCTCTATAGTAAAGTAAACCTTTTTAAATAAGTTTATACTATTAATGTTTAAAGTTCTATTATTCTTGGAAGTAGCCTATATAACTTTAGTTCGTAAATTCTAAGGAAGGGAGAAGATAAATCTCATAGAGGCTTACTTATTAGTAAGGTTACCGCGGTTAATATAATTAATAATAACCTCTCTAAATACTCAGAGGAAGTCACGGCACTATTCGGGAGTAAGCTCGCCGTCCCCTGCAAGAGTCTTAAAGTCATACTTAAGTCGGTTAAGATAACTATTAGTATATAAGCGACGCTCTATATCATCACGCTAGTACTCCTAGATTACGGCATCCTTGAAGCTAATATAGTTACCCTCTTTGAAGCCTGAAAGCTTCTAAATAGTCCATATATGAGCTTAAGTAGCGTACTTAATAACCTATTTTTTCTTGACTTAATTACTAGTGACTATATACACTGTAAAGTATTAATCGAGAATCCGGAAGTAGTTGCTAATATCGATTCTATTAAAGATAGGGGCATTTAGGGTTCCGGCGATAAACATAAGCTAACTAAGATAGATTTTCAGGTTCTTTAAGTCGTCTATAATAAAAGTAAAGCCAGAGTATTAGTGTAGCCTTATAAGATTAGTAGAATTAAAGCTATTAGTCCCTTACTTTTCTTTCTTTCCTTTATTCCTCTTTTGAGAAGTCTTTAAGGTTTAAGAAGTAGTGTCTTCAGAGAGTGTAGAGGTATTAAGGCTTAGCCTAGTAGTGATTCTAGGTCTAAATAGAGGAGTTGCTCTTGTTAAAATAGAGTTAGGGGGCATTATAATATTACCGAACCTACTTATTTTAGGGTTGCCGTAGCTGTAGTCGATATTTCTATTGTTTAATATTGTGCGTTGTCGTAAGAAAGTCGTAATAAAGTAAGTTAATAGTGTCGTTAATTAAAATATAAGAAAGTAACTGAAAATACGGTACATTAATCACTAAAGAAATATAAAGGAAACCCCCTCCCCTAAAACAGAAAGTATATAGGCTCTCGCTTACCCTAAAGCGAAATAAATGTCAATAACTCCTAGCGAAGGTTCAGGGCCGTGCTCCCTAGTCAGCCCCTAGCGAACACTAATAACTACTAAACTAAAACAAACACGCCCTAAAGCTTAAGGCTCGTACATAGAAATTACAAAAACAACAAAAGCAAATATAATAAGAAAATAAAGTAAGGAGATTAACACTCGGCGTAAGCCACCTAGGCTTCAGACCAGCCTAGAAGTTCCATGTCTCGCCGAATACTCTGAAATACAGGCTCGCTAGTACTCCGCTTAAGCCTCTAATATGTCAATTTCAGTTCTATTATAGAGTCTTGACTTTTCCTAGCGTTCAAAGAATACTAGTTACGTCTAAAAACACTAGAACCTTCGCTAAGAATGAAAGCTAATGCGAAGTGGCTAGGCACTGTGTCTTAGAACAATAGAATCAAAACAGTGGCCTAAGGGAAACAGATTTTCTAGTACTACAAGTGCTCCCACTTTATAACTTTCCTTAGTTCCTTAGTAGTCTTCGTTCTCCCTAAGTTAAAAGTCCGCATTCTTTATATTCGTCGTTTTGCCTTAAGGGCTAAGAGATAACTAATTAAATAACTCCCTTAGTTTAGACAATTGTCGTTTTTCCTAACTCTCCCTATATAAGTTAATATATAAAGGCCTCACTATTATACTTACTTAGTTCCTCCTTTAGTAGTAACTCACTCCCTACGTAAGTCACTAAAAATATGTAGGAGGGACAAACCCTAATCTACATAACAAGAGGGTAGTATATAGCGAGCTACTAGAGGAGATTTTAGGCTCTATAAATAATAAATCAATTAAATCTAAAGATATCACATATCTAGAGAGCACAAATCGGCGAAAGAGGGGAGAGAAAAGAGTTCTAATAAATAGAATATATCTAGTGTTACGTTCTTGACGTTCTATAGTCAAGTGTTGGCTCCTTATATATGCGAAGGACCAGCGCAGTCATGTGACAAAAGAAATCAGGGGCTGTCCCCACCACAGTATAACCTAGTAAGTACTCGTATTTTCTTTTCTATTCTAAATTATATTCGAATCCTCGCCGAAAGTACTCTAAATATACGGTTACTAATATATAATAGATTCCGTAGTTTGTTACTAAAGAGTACTTTTATTTAGTTGCCGCCCTTAAGGCGAAAGATAAAGAAGCTATTATTACTACCGCTAAATTAATTAATTCGGTATTATTAGTCGCCGCTACTAGCGCACTAAAGACTACTAGGGAGTTGTCGCTGGCGTTATTAGAGGAAACGCGCGCTATACGCCGGGAAATCGCTGGCTTAGCTAGCTCGCAAGTAATAAGTTAACCCCCTTATTCCTTTTTAATACTAAGGCTCCTAAGTATTAACGCTTTATACTATAGGAGATAATATTAGTCTTAAACTAACTCCTTACCGTCGTCTCCTTTACTACTACTAAGCGTAATAAGGAGGACGGCAGTGAGGACAATACTCTTACTAAGCGTCTCCGTTAAAGTCGCCGCTATAGCGCGAGGGAAGAGAAAGGGGAAGAGGAAGAACCTTTCCCTAATATATATACGTAAGGGATTTAGCCTTATTTTAGATTAACTTCGTAATAAGTCCTTTATAGCGGCACTTTCTTTATATTATTATATAAGAGTAGCCCCTTATAATAAAACCGGCAGTTTGTCCTTATTAAAGTGTCGTCGTAAGGCCGCCTATTAATGCTTTAAATTAAAGGGTGTCTAGAACTAAATCGAGTATATTTTTGACTTCGTAAATTAATTAAATATAAAAATAATCGCAAGTAATAAATTAATAAATAAGAGTTATAAGGAAATATATAAAAAAAATCAACGAGTGTAAGAAACCCCTCTGTTATTAGTCCGAATCGACTCCGGTTAACTATTAAACTTAACCCTCTATTTTAATAGTAAGGATATTAGTATTAATAAAATCCCGAAGAGCCTTATTCGGAGCGCTCTTTATTATAACGTTAATAGAATTATTAGCGCCATTAATCTATTGAACCTCCGTTAGTTCTTTACGCTTATATAATTAACAAATAGCCATAATATTAATTATTAGGCGCTTCTCTTTCGTCGTATTAAGCTTGACAATACACTTATAAAAGGACAAAGAATCCGTGCAAATAATAGTAAGAAGACGTGAGATGTTAAGCTTGTTAGTTACTATATTAATAGTAGTACTAAGAGAGATTAATATATCGATGCCAGCTATTATAATATGTAGCTCTAATACAAGCACTACACGAGTTACTCTCTTACATTTTATTAAGCTAATATATACGATATTACTAGTCAAGGTAAATTGCGTATCCCCCACTGTTTCAGCACTGATTACTAATATAAAACTTATTTATGAACTTAAGTCTTTATTATTAATAAAAGAACCGTCTACGAAAACGTAGACCTTTATAAACTATAAGTTAATTAGTACGTATTAGAGTCCTCTCTTTAAGTTGTTTATTTATTATTTAAGGCGTAAGTTTAAAGCCTTAACGTCGTCTTTTGTCGGATTTTAGTATTACGTTGTAATTAAGAGATTAAATATTACTTCCGGCTAATAAATAATAACAAAATAAGCCGCACGAGCTCGTTGTTCTTTATAGGCCTTCTTATAGTCCTCTTTTTCTACGTCGACTAGCTCTAGCCTTACTCCTTAACCCTTTTATAACATATAAAAGCTGTCCCCGTCTATAGAAATAGTACACTTATTAAACGTAATAGTTTCGGTAAAAAGTAATACTTATATTAGCTTTATTAAAAAACCGGCCTTAGTAATCTTATTTTATTCTCTTACTAAGAAGTCCTCATTTCTTAGAATTAACGTGTCGTCTATTTATATTCCCACGACACTAAAGTTATAGCTTTCCTTAGTATTAATTAGTAAGTATAAGTCGTATATTAATGTCTTTATTTATAGGTTTTTTATATAATATTTATAATACGTATTAAACTAATAGTTTCTAAACTTAAGTATACCGTATAATAATAACACTATTATAAATATCGTATTAGGAGGGAAATCTCCTGTGATTTCTTTTAATAACTATACAAAAATGTCCTAGAGAAGCCTTGTCTTTACTTAGACGTAGGCTTAAGTAATGTCCCTAATAACTAAATAAGATTTAGACTAGTTTCAGAGGCGATTTAGGTGCTTAATAGTAACGGCTAAAAATATAAGTAATTATTAGCTAAATCGTTAGATTATTAGAGACTAAGTTAAAATCTCTCTTTTCCCTTTGTTATTAAAGTATTAAATTACTAGCCTTGACTTCTTATATAAAGCTAACGTCTCCTTACTTTTAACCTCGTTTATTATTTTTAACTTAAAGATGCGGTGGCTTCTTACTTTAAGGTCGTCCTTATAAATAAGCACAAAAACACCCCTTTTAATAAGTACTTCGTATTCCGTCCTTTAAGACTATTAAAATAATAGTTTAAGCGCTATAATCTTCTCTTTAACGTGAAGTTTAGTAAATAACTCTCGGTCCTTTGTCTCTTTCTTAATTAAAAATACTTTAATATCGTAATTATTATTAATAGTTAGTAAATCTAGTAAGTGTTTCGTAAATAGAATTTAAACAGCGATTTAAGGTAAATTTAGTATTATTTTAGTAGTGTTTTTAATCGGGGATCTTAAATATTACTTATAAATATCTTTTAGTAAGTTTTCTTTTTGTTATTTAACGCTAAAAGTATTTATCTTAAAGGGACGAATTATAATTAATTAGAACGTATATATTCTCTTATTTCCTATATTAATCTTATATAATTCTCCCTTTATACCTAAGAAATCGTAAGGTCCTGTTTATCTTTTACTTTCCTAGTACACTAGAACTTAATTATTAAGGTAAAAACTGTAAATATAAGTAATTCTAGGGCCGTTTCGTATAACTAACGTATTACTAACTTTGCGTATAATATAGATTTTCTGTACCTCCTTTATAGGTTTTTTAATTATAGCCGCACGTTACTCGACTGACGGATTTAGGGGATTTAGCTTTATTATTTTATGGTATGCCTTAAAAACAAGTAATATAAGGATTAGCTTATTAAGACTAGTTATATTGTTTATTACTTTTACTGCCATTTATAGTTAGTCTTCGTCGCTTAACTTAAGGTGCTCTTTAGAAATAATTTTATAGGCACGGCGTAATAGGCGGTAATATCGCTTAACTTTACTAATTAAATAGTGTGCCTTAATAAGTACTAGCTTAGGGGTACTACCTATAGATCTGAGTATACTCCGAAACTCCTTAGAATTGAAATTAATACTATAGTCGTACACGACGAAATCCGGAGGTCCTAGGTAAGTGTTAATTTATACTGACTTAAATACGTTAAAAGTGGCTCGAGCTATAGCAGAACCGGGGGCCTTTTAGAGTAGTTTCGCCGCACTAAAACCTATTACCTTATTTATTATATAAAGGGTATATCGTTCTTTAAACATCGCGATGTCTACGTAAATTATATAATTAAAGTCGACGTCGTCTTATAACTTAAAATAGAACTTATATAGAACGTCTATATACCTCTAGTAATACTCACACATTTCCTTGACCCTTAGTATAATTTCCGAATTATACTTATAGCTAGCTTAATTTAATAGGTGCTAAAGACGTCTTACTAAAGGGTGTCCGAAACGCCTATAAAGCCGACGTATTTTTTATTTAGTCAAGTGGCATATATTTATTATTCCGGTAAAAGTGTCTAGTAATTAACGATATTAATCTAAAAGTAGTTATAAATACTTATACTTCCGTATAATTAAGTACTTCTTGTTGCCCTAAATTAAGACGTTACGTAGGTTATTATACTGCGTATTTAATATATTTAGTTATTATAAATAAACTAAAAATAGGATATTTACGTCCACGATTTAAAAGTCTATTTCTTTAGCCGAAGTATTAACTGTGGTAACTCCTAGGGATAGTCGCGAACCGGCACCGAATGTGATTTAACTCTAGCCCGCCTAGCTAGTGTTAAACTTAACATCTTAAATTTGCTATAATACTTATAATTAATTAATCCCTCTTGTGTTTTTATTAAATGCCCCTATATTAATTAATAGACCTTAAAAGAATCTATTTGTTTATTATATTATGTAGGCCTCGCTTAGTACAAGTCTCTTGATTTTGCTTTTTAAGATGTAAGTAGCCTTCCTCTCTTTCAGTTGCCTTATAACTTCTTGTATATTATATTATACCTCACTTATTATAAATATAATCGTAAAGTTTATAGTGCTATCGCTATTATTGTCGTTAGAACTCTCTAAAAAATCGTTAATATCTATCGAAGTGTCTAAATCCGCATCTTAGTAACTTCCTAAATAGTGTTTAGATATAGTCCGGTTTTAGTTCGAATTAGGGTTAATTCCTTTAATATAAGCTAAGTAACTCCTAAAAGTCTTATCCGTGGCTTTTACTCCTTTAGCCTTACGCGCCGCGAAGTATTTTGCCTTAGACGCTGCCTGCTCTTCGTTAAAGTGGCGACTACTATAGTAATCTATCTTCTTATAAATAATATAGCCTGTGTAGCCTAGTATAGGCTAGAATTTGTCTCCGCGTTTATTTTTACTTAAAAATTTCATCTTGTAGTTAAAGTAATAAGCCGCCTTATTTACGACATAAAATTAGTAGCGATTTATATATAATCTATAATACTTACTTACCCTCGATCTTGAGTTATAAGTTACCTTAACGCCGACGACGGAGCGAAGACTATTTATTAATATAAGGAAGGTAAGAGATACCTAAAATAAGGCTATCTTAAAGAGGGGGTTCCTTAATACTCCTTATACGAGCTTATTATAAAGCGTCTTATTATTCTATATATTATTGTCTTTTAGGCTAAGCTAAATACTCTGTAATTCCTTAGCGAAGTTCTCTAATTAAGTTAGTACCGGCTTTCCCTTCTAATAAGGCTCCTCTTAAAATAACAAGAAAGTTAGACTAAACTACTAGCTAAGGAACTTGTTAGCTCTCTCCTTCGTCTTAAAGTGCTCGCGAGTCGTCTTAATAAGCTTATTAAATAAGTACCCTTTATTCTAAAGGTACTAGTAATAATACGAACTAGTTCTGTCCTATAATATTAACGGAAAGGCTCGGTTTTAGACTTTAGTCTTAACTAATACTCTTTAATACAAGTCAGCGAAGATATAGAGCTTCTTATTTAAGTAGTCCTTGTCCCTACTATATTAAAGCTCCTTAGTGTATATCTTAGTAAAGTTTACTAACGATTTTGCTTAGTCTAAGGTTAATAGATTTATAACATATTATAATAGCCGAATCGGCTCTATATATAGTCTAATAGTTTTAAGAATTTTAAATAGTAATAATAACCTGTCCCGTGGGTATATTACTAGCGTTAGTGTAAGATTCAATAACACGTGGTTATTTAATTTCTACGGGTGGAGATTACTTAGGGGATCTCTCTTAAGAGTAAATGAGAACTCCTTTTTTAAGACTATAAGTAAGGGGGTTACCTTATATAAATCCTCGACCTTATCTCTTTTAGTAAGGGAGATCCTAAGTAATCTTAATAACTAAATCGTCTTTATAAGCTTTACTCTTAACCCTTTTAAAGGAGTGTCTTCTTCTACGGAATAAATAACTACCTTTAATTAGTATTATAAAGACATTAGGGTTTGATTTTATTAAAGTATTATTAAGAACGGCGGTAGTAGTCGAGAGAGTAATTCCTGGATATAATTTAGTATTAATTCAGGGTAGTTTCGAATTTATATCTCTATTTAGTCCTCTAGTCACAAATTTTCCTTAGCTTGTACTGCCTCTACTAAAGCCTCTATTGTCCTCGTCCCCCTTTGTCGTCGTATAAACACACTAAAGGCTCGTAAGTCGTCCTTAAAGTATATACGTTTCGTAACTTTAATTAATTTAAACTCCTTTACTATTTAACCTTTAAAATACTCTTAAAAGTTTTAAAAAAGGAATTCTCCCTTAATATAGCCGTTATAAAAGAACTTACGGAACTTCCGCGAGTATACCGTCGTATCTCTTATAAAAGCTAAACTAAGATTTAGCGTTTCTCTTAGTATAGCCGTGTTATTAAATGTTTCTGGGGTTAACTCTAACTCTAGCGTATAGTCTAAAGTATCCGCTATTGTGTCGAATATAATTCGTAGGTAATTCGGTGGGTTCCTAGATAGGTTTCTTAAAGGTCTAAAGTTTTAAATTTAAGGATATTAAATTAATAGTCTTCGTAAAGTAACTGTCGTATTATAATAACTCTTCTCCGACGTGTAATTGTCTTAATCGAGTCTCAAGAGAGAAGTTGCCTTCCCTCTATAATCTAAAAAAGGTAAAATGCCCTTTAAGGAAAATATAATAAAGTACTCCTTAAGTTAAAGCCTAAAATCCACTCTATAGCCTAAGACCTTTTTTATTTATAATAAGGTTAATAATATAAGCTTACTATTAATTAGTGTTAATATAATACTAGTTTATATACTACGCCACATATATAAATATATTCTAATACGAGTATAGCGACAAAGTAATAAATATATAGTTCAAAATCTATATATATTCTAAGAGAGTACGAGGAGAGCCAGACTATATATTACGAAACCCTACTAAATCTCTACCGAAACCAGTCCGGCTAGGCTCTAACCCCTGACTTTGACCCGCACCCCCTTTTCCAGACCGAAGTATGCTTATATAGGGACCTGTGGACCAACAATTAGATTAGATTAATGACTATTAATCTAAATATAATCAAGTAAAATTTGAATTAATTAAATTCTAATCTAATCTAATCTAATTAATCAAGAATTAATTGATTAATTTGATTAATAAAAGAGCCGCATTCTAATTAGGATTAGATTTTTGAGACTAAACTAAAAAGGGTTAGTATACACTAAGAATAGATTTAGTTAAAGCTTTAAAAGCTGGGTTAATTTGGATTAAGTGAGAATTAATCCTAAACTTATTTATTTCATATATAATATATGAATCAGAAGCTAATTAATAAGAAATAATAAGCTAGTAAGTTTATAAATAGGCTATTAATAGTACTTTCTATTTTAAGATCAAAATTTGTAGTATTCTATTAATAGAATACGTATTTATAAGCAACTGTTTCTTATTTGTTTCTAATTCCAAATACCTTTTAAAGAAATTATTAATTATAAGGTCAATTATAATAAGTAATATATTATTAAAATTTCAATATAAATTAGTAATAGTAAAATCTATTTTAAGATTAAAAATTAAAGTGTTTTATTAATAAAATACGCATTTATAAGCAAGTATTCCTTATTTATTAGCTAATTTCAAATACTTTTCTAAAGA
Source organism: Leptodontidium sp. 2 PMI_412 (assembly GCA_021432625.1). Classification (NCBI taxonomy): domain Eukaryota; kingdom Fungi; phylum Ascomycota; class Leotiomycetes; order Helotiales; family Leptodontidiaceae; genus Leptodontidium; species Leptodontidium sp. 2 PMI_412. Next base: position 117,868 of record MU270489.1, read on the forward strand.
ATTCGATAAATTTCTACTTAATATAAATCAACCACATTTTATTATACATTAATACCTTTATAACTCATAATAATTATAAATACTAGTTATGATTTATAACAAGTTGTCGTGCAGAAGAAGAGCAGAGGTTCATGGGGTTGACAGATTCTACGATCAGATGAGCTTCTAGAAAGTGTGTTCAAAGATTAATTGAATTGAGCGTTATCCTTTTGAAGAGAAGAGCTAAAAACTAGGTTTATATACCTGGAATACTTACGCAAGTATACACCAGACCAAAGAACTGCGCTAATGCGCGACACAAGTAGAATCAACTAGAAAGTAATATTCTTTATATAAACGAAGATTCTCTCTTCTAAAGAAAAATTTTCTTTAGTCAGAAATCAACTACTTTTATAATTCAATTCATTGTTTCTCAGTAGTATTACAAATATATATATTTAATATTATTATAAGTTAATCATTAATCTAAATTAATCTAAATTAATTAATCTAAATCTAATCTAATCAAGTCAATTTTCATTAATCTAATTCTAATCTAATCAAATCAATTAATCTGATTATTAATCGATTAGTTTGATTATTAATCGATTAGTTTGATTAATTTTGCTCACGCTGAGCCAAAATGGTCAAAATTCGTTCAAAAAATCAAAATTTTCGCCTTCAATTATCAGCCGTACCACCAAGTGTTATCTTCGATGATATTTCCGAACTTGCGTTTAATAAGACCTTATTTGAAGCCTTTAACTCAGTGAATATTTCGAAGACTATTAGTCAACGTTCTACACTATACATTATCCACCAGGTTGATTCATGTGGTCTCTGCCAGGTTTCAGGTCATATCTTCCTAATGTTATACGTATGTTTAGGTAACTTTACCATCCAACCCTAGGTGGAAGATCAGACATCATTTGTCCTTTATCCTCCCACAAGAGGTCAACAAACCTCCCGCTCCTACCGCCGCTCTCTCCAATGAGATACTACGACACCCGCAGAAGATCTCACCTTAAGCCTCCAATGAGTCTGTGGTTAAGTCATACGACTGCAGGGGAAGGGGGCTGCAGTGATCCTGTGGCGCTACCGAGGTCAAAATGTTGAGGAGGTCAAAGTGTTAGGGGGGCCAAAATGTTGAGAAGGTCAGAAGGACCTTCCTTTAACCGTAGACATCTCTTGCTATCAAGCTCCTAGATCCCCTTCATCAATACGGTTTGATAGGATCTTGCCCCCGTCTTCAACAATATCTGACACAGTATTCCACATTTTCTAAATGCGCCTCTCGATTGTCTTTCTCGGCATATTAGCACCGCTGTCTCTTGCGTTACCACTCGGCCCCAATAAGCCAGATGTCTACGAAGCAATTCACCAGGTCGGGTTCAAGCTTGCTCATACTCTCGATACCAAGAACTGGGCCGCTCTCAGAGATTTAATGGCGGAAGACGTCGTCTACGACAACTCCGCCCTCGGGACTAGCAAGGGGGGCATCTCCAATGGCCTCGACGAGGTTATCGCTAATACGAAGGCTGCTTTCGGCGATTCGCTGGTCTCCCACGTCGTTGCCAATTCTCTCATCGATCTCGACAGCTCTGGCAAGAAGGCATACGTCATTTTCTAGTACGTTATCAACTTTTACGCTTTTACTTCATGTCCAGCAGGTCTTGCAAAGAGTGCTAACCAATCCTTGTCAGCCTCATCTTCTCCCTGTGGGACCCGAATGCGCTTGACGATCCGAAGAAGACGTTCCGTGTCTACGAGAAATGTAATGATATTTACGTACTATCGAGCGGAGTTTGGAAGATGAGCCATAGCACGGTCACTAACATGGGTCCGAAGTTTGAGATGCCCTACTTCGGGTGATAGGCTGGAATATTGTTCTGAAGGCCTGGTCTGGAAGAGTTTTCCTTCGTCGAGTCTTGTATTTGTCGTGCGTCAGAGGCTGCAAAGGGGTTGTTATTCGGACGTAAGCAGGCAGTGTCGATGAAAACAGTCCTTACAATTGAATGAAATAGGCAGTCCTTAAGTATTTGCTATTTAAATATTAAGCCACAAGTTGAAAATTTAATCCTAACATTACTAGAATCTCGCAGGCGACGATTTGGGTCGTGTGCCGTTATTATAATTGCGGAAAACCACCAACGCGCTCGGGTTGCTGGATCTAAGGCCATAAAATCACGGCATGTCCTTATAGGAGGCGAATGTGAATATAATCTAAATGAGCATCCAGAATATTATCACGAAACTGTTTAAAGGGTTTAGAGTTGAGGAAATAGGAATCGTAATTTGCTGTGTAGAGAGACTTTCTACCTATCCGTTTCGTCTGTGCCGTTTTCTTCAGTTTCCGACCGATATAGAATCATTATAATTCTCATTAAGAAACAGATCCAGCCTTTGGGCCTCCATTAATAAATCCGGAATGCTTGACACATTCTCTGCAAAAATTTTCCCAACGTCGCCAGAAACATTCTATGTGTGCCTCCTCAATAGAGGCACCCTCGAAAAGATGACGCCCACATCTGAAATTGTGCCCTATCTAATTATCTAATTTATTCAGATCAAGAGCGATTATCTTGCCTCCTTCAGTGTATGTTCCATTTACAGGCGCGGCTTGGGCGCCACTCGTCGTGATATATAGGATGTTGCAATCCAATTTCGTCCGCCCAAGCAGAGCCGCAGTTGGTCCAGCAACCAAGCTCGAATTTAGGTTCCCAGCCACAACAGACGTCATTCCGGCTGGAGTAACTTGGATAACTGTGTTCTCAATATTGGACTCAATATACGCCATGCCGTCTGATTGTCTAAGCGTGAAATCGTCTCCGAAGAAACCACTGGCAATGGTCTCAAATGGACCAACAGCCATGAGGGCAGCATTAACGGCAACGCGGCAGAAGAGTTTTTTGGTGCTGGAGGTGTAATAGACGAACCCACCGCGGAATTTAATGCCGTTGACGCCGATCTGAATAGGCGAATTCGCT